>VNJS01006888.1:0-31840 GCA_008042575.1 Drosophila watanabei
AATCACCCAAATCCGCTGGCTAGCAGGCTGGCTGACCCGCAAACTCTTAGGAGGCTGAAGAGATTCCACCCCAGCGATTTGTCTTCCCGTTTTATCTTGTAAACTTATGTAAATACTTGTAAATATTTGTACATACTATAGGCCCATTCACATATGTCCATAATCACCCCACCTTCTATACGCCCGGTTATGTTCAAATGGCCTTGAACGATTCCGGCGACATAAAATAAACGAAAAAAAAAAAAAAAAAAAAAAAAAAAAAGTAGGAAGTCAACAATCTTAAATAAGAATCATCACAATGCAGTAATTTTTAAACACTATAAAGTCAATGATTCTTGCAATTTAACATCTTCTGATCACAGGTATTACTATACCCTCTTCAAGGATATTCAAACGTCAGAGATGGCAAGCATGGGCTTCAATCCCCTAGAGGTGCCAACACAAATTGTCCGTTATCATCGACTGTGGGATCGACTTTGGTGGTGTCCTGCAATAAGCGGAGCTTAATTGGTCTCCCACATCCAAGCTACAGGATACAAGGATATTACCGAGAGTAATTCCGGCCGCATTGAGTGTGTGAAGGCAATGAGAATAAGCAAATCTCTTTGGCTGGCATAATTAAAGGCCCCTGAGTAATGGCCCGGGAGCGCAGAAAGTCAGCTCACAAAGCTCATGTTAATTACCAAATAATTCCTTTTTCGTATGAGAACAACGAGTAGGAATTACTTGGCCATCGAAAGCCTACCTAAGCCCTTGCAAAATGATAAAGCCAGCAAATTACTTTGACTTTGCAAAATTAATTAATAACTTTGTCCTTTTTATTTAAGGATTGAATGCATTTTGGCGTAAAAAGGATTTTTAATAAACAAAAGTAAGATAAACTTAAGTACAAGAAAGCAAGAAGAAAAATATGGATTGCAATAAATTTAAATAGCACAAAAAATAAAAGAATTGGATTTTGTGGGACTAAACTTTATGTGACTTTAAAAAAAATAATTGTTCAAAATTTGTATTAGCTTATTTTACGGTAACTAATAATATATCTTTAATTTTCATAGTTTCTTGGAGTTTTGTTTAAACGGTATTATTTCATAAAGATATTTGAGAAATATTATAATACAAGACTTTATTGTAAGAAGATTTCTAACATTTCCCAGAACTTTAAACATTTTGTGAAAAACAAAGTACAAGAAAATTATTAATTATTTTCTTGTTGTACTTCTTCATTCCGCAATTAAAGTCCGTGATTCCCCAAAGCATCTTCAATTGTATCTGGTTATTTTTCTTTTTTTCTTCTCCAGGGATTCTCCACTTCCACCCTCCGAACAATGGCAAAAGGACTCCCCTCTCTGCTTAGCACATTCAATAAATAAAAAGGGGGAATTTCACTTTCGACTCAACACTTTACCCAGAAACACTTGCACTCCTTGTCGGGGCGGCGGTTGAGGCGGCGTCCTTTTGGGCCAAAGCGATGTTGATGTTGGCCTTTTGTTTTTGCGCCGCTTTTGTTGTAAGGGTGCCGCAAAATGCCTTAATCATGGCTCGTAAATCTTTGATGTTTCATTTGTGCCAAAAACGCTAAGCGATTTTTAAAATGGCTGAAAGGGCTGGTTAAGCCGCAGCGTTTCGAGCCGGACCATAAATTATGGGATCAGGACTGCGGCAATTTCTTATGTTACATTACATTAGCGCAGTATCCGCATTAAGTTGTGAGCAAAAAATATACAAAAAAATATAAAGAAGAGGAATTTGATCTCTGTTTGGTGTAATCCAAGTGCTTCGCTTTGAGTCTCCCCAATCGAATCCAAATTCAATTTTGTTACAAACAAAAAATACACAAGTTTTGCTTGATTTCATTTCCCCCTTTGGCGCAGGCTAAAAAAGCGCAAGCCAAGGAAAAGCACAGCAAATCGAAGTGGAAAATGCTGAATAGAGCAGCAAATATCTAGAATAAATTGAATATAAATACGAAATCAAATCGAATTTGATTCGAGTTCCACAACTCTCCGACTCACTCTCTATCCCCCTTTTTGCTGTGATTCCTCGTAGTAGTTGATTGAAAGGGATTATGGCAAGTAGTTTGACTTCACTTTATCTCCTTCCGGGCCGGTTCGGAAAGGGAATTGTGGGTAATACCGATCTTTGGTAATTGGCCCTGCGGGGGACAGCCAATTCACAGGCGAGTGCTTCGAATTTTTGCAGCAGTCTCTGTTTCAGCTTCAAGTGCATTCCAATTAAGGGTGCGGGTGGCGGGAGCAACAGTAAAAGCTTTCCGCCCCCGCACTAATTTTCCTCCCACTTTTCTCTTGATTTTCCCCCGAGTTTCACCCACTTTTCCACCGCATCCACCGGATGCCTGCGCTTAATGGGCCACCCACAAGTGTCGCTTACGCTTTTGAGGTTTTTGGATTCGCAGGAGTTGCCATGAAAGTGGTGGCAGCTTAATCACGGATGCTTCCCCACTAGTTTCCCAGTGCTTAAATTAGTGCTTAGGAGATGAAGGTTCCAAGTCAACGAGTGTTGTAACATAAGATCATTTTAATAGATTGTTCAACAGATTTCTTGCCACAATGAGGCCATGAACATGGAATGCTCTCATAGTTCAAGGTCTATAAAGTTATTGCACAAATTGCCCGCTTAAAAGTTAACCCTTCAAAGTCATCCACAAATTTTGCCCGAATCTGGAGCTCAGCTTTTATTACGCTGACCCCTTGGAGGAGTGCGGAAAATTCTTTTCGGCTTTACTCCGTACAAATGTGAAAATTGTTTTGCTTTCAGCTTTAAACGGCTGTCAAACGCACTTGTCGTGGGCGGTAGTTTGAAGTCAAGTTGGAAAGCCGCCAGTTGTTCGTTCCGCATTTTTTTTTCGCAAAGTTACAATATCGGAGAAAAGTCCGGGCCCAAAGTTACAATTGCAGGCGGGGCCACAGTCTGTGGGTGTGTGTGGGCGCCATTGAGGCAAAGTTGGTCCAACTCTTTGACTGATTAGATGTCCGTCGGGGGACAGTTTAAACTGTAAAGTTACCCCGATACCAAACGACAATTGTAAACTTTCGAAAACAATGAAAAATTCATTCAAGTGCACTTTGATTTGTTGCAGTTTGTAGGTAGAACACTTTTGTCCCTGACACCCATAAAGCTGTGTGCAAAAATGTGGTCACTGGTGCATTTCTCCTTTCTGCTTTCACCTGAGTTACCTGGGGAAATAATATTGCACGTAGTCGGAACTACTATTGGAATTTTATATAAACTTCACAGAGGGCTGATTTGGCAGAAAGTATTTTAAGGTGGCAGGACACGTGTCGTATGCGTAATATTTTTTCTTGAAAGTTTTTTAACAGTTTTTAAGTTTGAAGACTTTAATAGACTTTAAATTTAAATGAAGAATTCAAATTCTTAATTTATTTAACTTATAACTAAAACATTAATTGTAATTGTGATTGTATTAGGTTTACTTTTAAATCACACCTTAAGGAATATTTTTAAACGAATAAAATCTTAAGAACAGTACCTTTAACAAGTTTCAGAATATATATACTTAAATAAAATATTTAAATTTGTATCTAAATAGAACTTTTTTACTTAAATAATATATTTAACTTTGTATCTAAATACAACTTTTTTATGCCATATACAAATTATGATCTGCCAGTATTGCCACCTTTAAAGTTTACCATTTATCTTGAACCCACCAAACAACAGAGTTGCCACCTAAAACTCAATTTGGTAGCAAGAAACTACATAAAAAAATAGAATTACAAGTGTGCTGGCAATTTATGCCGACACATAAAAGTAACAGTAAAATAGTTGAGCCAAAACAACAACAACAATGACAGTAAAAGCCAGTCAGTAGTAGTAAAAAGTAGTTTATTTAAGTAGCTGAGCGCGAAAAATGTGTTTTTTTTTTTAAGAAGAGAGGTCGTAAAGCATCACGGTGTAGTGTCATCCCGCTCCCGCACATCTGCACTCTTCCCCACAAGGACCATTTGCATATGTGTGCGAGTGTTTCTGCACGAGTATGTGTGTGTGTGTGTCTGTAAACTTTTCGCTTCTGTTTGCTTATTTAAGTCGTTTGCAATTTCTGCTTTTCTTTACTTTTCTTTGCACAGTCAACGCATAAAAAATAACACAGAAATGCAACTCCATGCACAGAGAGAAAGAAATCGTTTAAGTTATTTTACAATACAGAATATATTATAAAAGGGAAATAGGACCTCATGCTAGTTAACATTTTTGGGAATCAATTATTTGTATTATTTCAACATTGATCATACTTCTAACAACTAATGAGAAATATTTTCCTCAGTGCATTATGCGTTAATGTGTGTTTATACGAATTCCCTTTATAACTGGCAAACTTCGCTGGCAACTTTTGCAATTACTAAACGAACACACACACACATGCCTGCACACCGACACACGAGTAAATTGTACTATTTAATTTGGTTAGAACGAGATGGCGGAGGCGAGCCCTTAACAGCTGACAGCTCAGATCAAGATGGCTGCCGCTCAGAGAGAGAGAGAGAGAGAGAGAGAGAGTGACAGAGGGAAAGCCTCTCTCCTCTGCTTTGTATTGTCATTCTGGCAAAAGGGGTGCGGGAATAGAGGAAGCACGAGCAGGTTGGCCCCTGGCGGATTGTGCCCACTAAAATGCTATTTTTCACTCTATTCGAGCGGAAGTTGAGCGACAGCAGCACGCCCAAAAAGCATCAGCATCAGCAGCTCAGAACTCGGCTCTCCCAGCAGAATGGAGAAAGCAGACACTGAGGAATCAAAAACAGCCACCGGATGTTTAGCATGCACTTAGAAAAGACAGCACGTATATCGATAAATACACAAAAGTCTTATCGGAACTTGCAACTCCAAGAGCACATCTCTAGGACGATCGATTAACTTACTTGTTTACTTTATAGAATTTTTTAACCATTTTATTTTAGTCTTAAAGGATACGCATTATTTTTTAAAGTGTACTTGAAAACTTCCACAGTCTTAGCATCACCAAAATCCACAACTACGAAGTGCACACACCATGTGGCGAGAAAAAACGCTGGCAGGACGGAAGGGCAGTGCCAACGTCGTTGAGGCGACAACAATTGTGCATTTGAATGCCGTCCGGGAGCCCGTGCAAGACAGCATATTTTGCTCTGGGCTTCTGCAAAGACCCTAAAAAAAAAGTTTGAAAACAAAACTATGCCAAAAAAAAAGAACAAAATATATATACGAAACCGAGCACACATAAAAATGTCAACACATCCAAATCCGCTAAAGGGGCCATTGTGGTTCTCAAACTTTTAAAGGCTGCAAAAAATTGTGTACAGTAGTGCATTATAATAAAATTTTTTCTGACTGAACTGCAAACTTTTTGGAATAATGAATAAATTTTTCAGATATTTATAGTTCACTTTATTGTGAAAACTATTGTCAGTTTAAACAGATTTTCTAAAGTATAAATGGCAATATATTTTCTATAAAAACTGATGATAATGTTCCAAAATATTATTCTTGTAAGGATCCTAGCTTACAAATTAAAACATAGAATTTTAACTTACACTTACTCTAATTACTTTTGTCTTCCATAATAAGCCAAACAGTATGTTTGCCACATTGTTGCACGCATTTTGGGACATTTTGTGGCCTAATTAATAAGCCAGGTGCCTGGCCAGGTCGCAGGACGAGGCCCCGAGGACACGCACGTAAAGCACATAAAGAAATTGCGAAAGTTATTAAAAACAAACACTGGTGGGTGTGAGTGGGGAAGAACAAAGGGAAAAAACTACGCACACGCGCACTTTTATATGACCGACCATTTGGAGGAGCATAAAACGAGGACCGAAGGATGCAGGACTTAGAATGTTTGCCCGCTTTTTGGCCAGCGGCCAGAGCACATATCGATGGGATGTAATCTTCTGAAGGCACAGCAGGAGTTAGCAGATTGAGAAGGGTTCAGAGAAGCTAAAAGAATGGATGATTTAGTGTGTTTTTTAGAGGGGATTTATATATATTAGTTATATAACCTTGAGATAACTTTGCTATAATTTTTATTTATATTATTTATAGCTTTTAGCCTTACTGTGACAGTTGTTACATCATTTTCTTATGCAAACGAGTTTATTTCAATTTGTATTTCAAATTGAAAGCAAATACACTTACGTAATTCTGTTTTGCTTATTCTATAAGAACATTAGATACTTGCGGGGGCCACAACCCGATTCTGGTTGCATCGCCTGGCAGCTGTCTATTCCCAAACCGGAAGCCAGCAAAAGCAGCAGAGATATACATATAAAAAAAAGCATTCCCGAGGTAAAAGAAGCTGCAATTTCGCAGCGCTTATTTCAGATGCGTTCGCATCCGCCGCTCTTGAATTTCCCACAGCTACCACCCCCTCAAAATAAAAAAAACAACCCACTAGCCCTCCTTGAAGGATGCCCGAAGCCTGGCAAGTCATGTTTGCATGACGAAGTTTTCCTCAAACCATTTGGGATAATATTTTAAGTTGGCTGAAGCTGCCAGTGATTTGTAACCTTTGATGACTTGGCGGGTTAAGCGGGGGCTGCCTAGGGAGGGGCTTCAGGATGCCGCAGTTGGTAGTCGGAAATTAGCGTTAATCTTTGTAATTCCAACGGAATTAAGGATTGCTCTCGAGTGGTTACAAAACTGGTTGAGCTGCCAATTTCAGTTACTTAAAGCTGAACTTCATCAAGGACTTACGTTTCGAGTCTCTAGTTTATGTTTTAGGAACTTATGTTTCCTTAAATCATAAAGCAAACTACAGCCTTAAATCGAATGAATCCTGAACAGAATGGAAAGGCACTCGAAGAGGCCTCTCAATAAAGGATTATCGTAAACTAAAACTGAAAATTAAATTATGGATTTGCACCGGCTTCTACCGAGACAACAACGGCAGTCACTAAACATAATTCACAGATCTGTTTTTCAATCGCCTTCTGTTGCTGTCCTTCAATGGGAAACTGGAAAAGGCAGATGCCACTCAGCCACCCTCGATTTTGCACCACACAGCAGGCTTCTCTATCTTCTGGCTCGAGTTACCAGCTCCTCCTGGTCACTTCTGAACCAACAATGCGTTCAGCTCAGGGACGTTTAACTCTTCGGTTAGCCGACTTCACATTAGGGTATCTTTTGACT
The DNA here is from genome assembly GCA_008042575.1 of Drosophila watanabei. Taxonomy (NCBI): domain Eukaryota; kingdom Metazoa; phylum Arthropoda; class Insecta; order Diptera; family Drosophilidae; genus Drosophila; species Drosophila watanabei. The sequence continues at coordinate 7,144 of VNJS01006888.1, forward strand.
GCAAGGATATGATGATGCGTTAGAAAGCCAAATTTAGAAAATTAACTTAAAAGATATTTCACGTTGCTTTAAAAATGGTCTTTAAGTGCCACAAAATCTTCTTTAAGTTCCTCAAATGTTTATAGAACCAACTTAGTTTCCACATATGGTGAATCCTTAAAAGGTACCAAGTATTCCTAGCAAATACCTAAAAATCCCAACTTGTTGGTATTCATTATTTGGGATCCTGTTCCTGTTCAGGGCGTGTCCGTGTCAGGACTAAAGGGAGCTCCGGCCGGCAGCGGGTGTGCTGTGCCGTCAGCTGGTTAAACACACAAAATGGTAAATGGAGTCACAAAACAGAAGGAAAACATTGTGCAACCCGAAGAAGAACCAAAAGCAGAGAGGCAGCCTCAAAAGTCAGTCGCATATTTTGGCCACAGTTAATCTAGAAATTGGAATAATGGAAAGCGGGGGAAGCTCTGTTGTACTCTGGTCAATGTCGCCCACAAAGTTGCAAGTTGAACTTCGGACCCAGCCAGTTGGGTCGACTTCCTTTTGGCCCAAGAAAACACGAAAGTTGATCAGAGGAACTTTACCTCAACTAGAGGTGGTGGAGTAAAGAATTTGTTCAAACCCTTTTTTAAGACACTCGGAAATATAATGTTTAAATAGAAAATGTAATAAAATCAATAATAATTCTTTAAAAGTAAAACTTATATTTATTACAAAGAGAAAACTTTATTTGAGGATGTTTTCTTATGTATTACTAAGTTATAGTTTTAAAAATATGTTCCTAAACCCCAAAGTCTCTCCATTATAAACAAAACAATATATTCTCATTTTCCCCTTTGCCACCAGGTAGAATTTTGCCACTTACTATCCTTAGACAATAACTAATTTTCACTCTGCACACGTGAAAGTTGCTCCAGCTCCGTTTGAAGTTCCCCGTTCGAGCTTCTCGAACTTTTTGCGACAACTTTGTGCCAGTTATGTGTATTGGCTACGGTTTAAGAGTCACTCCGCAGACTTATTTGTGCCCCGACTTCATCGTCGCCTTTGTCCCCTGTGTGCAGCTCAGCTCAGTGTGGGGCTTCTGCCTCTTCTCGAGTTCCTTGGCAAAATCTTAAACTTTTCGCAAATTGCACATTCTTCGGGCCAAGTCGAGGCATGAAGAAGGTGTATATGTAATTAGTTGTGCGGAGTTGAGAGCGAGGAGAGGCCACAAGGTAATTGGCAGTGCGGAAAGGCGAGAAATCACCTGTGATGATCGAAAAAGTGTGTAAGTAGCTTGGAAAAAGTGAATTAGAAACTTATTTACAACATTTTCTTAACAAACTCTAAAAAGTTGGAGACTTTGAAATTGGTTTTAGGTATCAGTTAAACTAAACCTTGTTTAAAATGAAATTTTAATTAGATAAAAACCGGGATTCTTTGATTAAAATCTGCACTAAATATATTAATTATTAGGAAGATTTTGTTGAAGCGGAATTTTGACAGTTTAAAATTTTACCTTAAGTTTTTAAAATATATTTTCAGATTGCCCAGTGTTTTTAAATCTATAATATATATAGTATAAGATTTTGTAGAGTTTTTTGTATATAATTAGTGACAGTTTTTTTGTGACAATTAACAAGAAAATTACAATTTAAACTAAAATACATTTTAAATCGATTATCAAAAGTATGGTTTAAAGCAACATTTTAAAGTCTCAAAAAAATAAAACAAAGTAAGTATTATATTTGAAATTACCTTAATAATACAGCCACTATCCAGTTTTTTAACAAAACATTTTATATTTGTGTATCTTTTATATTTGGAAACAACAAATGAACTTGAGTCACATTTAATTCTAAAGATATTCCTGATTTCTTAGAACCGCCCACACACAATTGCTGGCTTAAAAATCTTGGTTCAAATGCTGTTGTACCCTCTGCTAGCCACATTTTACACTTGGCCAAGTCAAAAGGTCCATCCACCTGGCCATCCATCCATCCATCAGCGAGGGCCACCTCAGCCAGCCCCCAGAGAGTCCATCTATTGCCCTTCAATCATGTTTGAGCCTTGTTCGAACGCCTGCTAACAGCTCGCCCACAAATTTCATTCAATTTGCAAAAACACAAAACCGAAACTGAACCCAGAACCCAGAACCCAGTACCCAGAATGGGGCGTGGGTCAAATTGATGAACATGACCGAAGTTGGCCTGCTGCTCTTTGCTCCGAACAAGGGAAGAAAACCAAACATTTTCATGTTTTCCAGAGTCTTCAATCAAAATGCGTCGGCAAAGTTTTATGCAAGCGCTACCTCGCTATTTTTCCCTTAAAAACACAAAAAAGGAACATCAACGCCGGGAAAAAACTATGCCGGAGGAAGTTTTTAAGTGACGAAATGAGAAGACAGGATGGCGAGGGGGGCGTGACAAGCTGGCTCCTGCCGCACGGTTTGATAAATGATGTGTCGAAAATAAATGATTATGCTTTCAGGGGGAAGGGAGTTGCCACAGAAGTTTTTTGTTTTATATTTTTGCCACTTTCCTCTTCCCTTTCTTTGTGTATTTGGTATAATTCCGTCTTATTTTAAGCCCGCAGAACATCCGCAAAAGTTGATGTAAGTTCATCTATTTGCATGCCTCATTTGGCATATTGATTTTTTTGTTATTTTTTTTGGTTTTATTCCTCTTACTTTTGTTTTGTTTCTCGGAAAACTCCAAAGGAGCGGCGGCTAATGTACATTTGTTTCCATCAAATTCGGCTTAGGGCTTACATTTTCTTTATTGTGATTTCGGCGTGAAAAATTTGGCTTAAATGGAGTGAAATTCGTTTAACAGGAAGCTTGGCTAATAAATTTTGGTAGTGAAATCGTTCTAGGGGTATTTCGGGTTTGAGTAGAGATGTAAATCGAGAGGAAGTCTTTCTTATACGAAATATAAATACAAATATCACTTTTTATCATATAGAAAGTATCCAAAAATATTTAAAACAAATGTCAAAAAATATCTAATTAAACTTTAAAATATCAATAACATCCTTACTATCTTTTTTTTTCGATTATATCTATAATATCTTCTTGAAACACTTGCAATATTTTTTAAGCTCTGATTATATTTGGACATTTTTTCCCTTTGTTTATAGTGAATCTAAGGACATCTTCTCAAAGAGTCTGCCTCCATGTAACCTTTAAAATGATCTCTCAAATCAACTTCTCTTCCAAAAAAAAAAAAACCAACAAAATTGTTTTTGTGTAAAGAGTTTTTACTGGACCGAGGGTCAACGCTATTAATAAGAAATTTGTAACACAGGTTAGGATGTTCATCGCTTAATTTTCTTTGTCGCCTACTCAGCCGGCTGATCCTTGGTGACTTCTCCTTCGGCAGCCTGGATGTTGGGCTTATCACCAGACCCTTCAGCGGCGGCCACAAGGGAAGCCGACGAGGCCGAGGGACGCAGAACCACACTGCTGTCGCTGCTCTCGCTGCTGGAATCGCCGACATTCAGATCGCTGCTGGGCAGAGCCTCGGCGGGAGGTGGTGGCGGGACAGCAACCGGAACGGGCGGCACCAAGTTCGGTTTCCCAATGCAGATACGTTTCGAGGGCGGCGGAGCAACGTGACCCAGTCGAGCGGTGGACAGTGTCGTCCCAGGGGGAACGGCATCGAAGGACATCAGTTCGCCAAAGTAAACGTGCTGAATCACCGGGAACTTGGACAGAATCTATAGAGAGAAAGTTGAAAGCTAAAGAATATATAAGATTTAACTTAGAACTCACCTCCTTTTGGTACATCTTCACGAGACCCGCGTTGATCTTCACCCACGAGGGGACGTCCGTGATGCTCCACAGTTGGTTGGAGTGCTCGCCAAAGTGGCCAGTTTTGACCTTGCAGATGTAATCGATGCAGCTGATGAACATAAACTGGTCCTTGTAGTCGCTGATGATCTGCTCGTCCACGAATTTCGACGGATCGAAGGGGCTTTTAACTAAAAGCAAGATCAGGAGATTAGAAAGGATTTCAAGCCTAAAATGACCAACTTACCCGCCAGCTGCGCACTGCCCCAGATGAAGGGCACGAACTGAAAGTCGTCTAGCGCCCAGACGCCTTGGCTACCCGCTGGTTCCATGTTGTAGGTGCGCTGCAGGTGCCTGGCGAACACCAGATAGCGATTGAAGAGCCTCAAAGCAGCACTCACAATGTCCTGCTCCTGCAGGATCTCTGCCTTGAACAGCGAGCACAGGAAGAAGAGAAAGGAGAGCTCGTGGCCGGTGCCATAGTCGATCCTGGTGGCATTGCCAAACGACTCCATCAGATACATCTCCAGCTCGGTCTGATGCTTCTGCTTGGCGGCGGGCAGCAGCTGATGCAGCCACTGCGGCAACTGTTCGCGCATCTCGAGCGCCCAGTCCCGGTAGGCCTTGTTCCCGAACCGCTGCGGCTGCTCCAGCGGCGGATGCTGCTCCACCAGCTTCTCCAGCGAGTCGAAGAGGCCCAGCAGCTTGCGCAGCATCTCCGACTCGTGCATCTCGTCCGTGGTCTTGATGCCCTGGATCGCCGAGCTGGTGCCGTTGATGAATCCAATCAGATCGTGGTACGCGCGCGATCTCTGCCACTGGGTCAGGTCGAAAATGTTTTGCACCCTCTTAGCAGTCGCCGGCTGTTTACCTTTAATAATAATTGTATAAACAATTAGATTTCTGGCTTAATTTTTGTTAATTTTCATTGATTTAATATCGGCTTACCTGGCCCTACGGCATTGGCATCCGCCATGCTAGCACACTCTTTGTTTTTCGCGGTTATTTAATGTATATTTTGTACCGGAATGGCTTTTTGTTTGTTTTTTGTTTTATTTCGTTGCAACAGTAGAGATGACAGTGCATCGCTAAGTGTGACCGTAGCCGTTGGTCCTAAAAAAGCCAGATTTGACGGGGAAAAGGCGGAACTCACAGCTCTACCGCCTACTCCGGCAAAACAACAATTAGAAAAACATATAGTGGAAATTTGTGGATTTAATCATGATTGAGACCCTATATAACATACCCTTCCACATTCTGGTGCCGCCCAACATCAAAGTGCGGAAGTTTAGCATCCCAATGCCATCTCCCATGGCCGTTTTCAGTGTGATTTTGCTCTCCTATTTTCTGGTGACTGGAGGTAAGAGTTTTTAGACCAAAAAGGTATATAGAGAGTAATCCCATTGTTTATACCATAACTAGGCATTATCTACGATGTCATTGTGGAGCCACCAAGCGTGGGCGCCACCGTGGACGAGCACGGACACTCGCGTCCCGTGGCCTTCATGCCGTATCGAGTCAATGGACAGTACATCATGGAGGGCCTGGCCAGCAGCTTCCTCTTCACCATCGGCGGCCTGGGCTTCATCATTATGGACCAAACGCATTCTCCCGGCAAGACGAATCTAAATCGTCTGCTCCTGACCGCCATGGGATTCATTTTCATCCTGGTCTCCTTCTTCACCACCTGGCTGTTTATGCGCATGAAGCTGCCCAGCTACCTGCAGCCATAGGAATCTCTTCTAGGAATCTCTTCTAGAAACGAATCGCTTCTCTCTTTTAGTATTCTCTCTGTTTTGTGTGTTTTGTCAACAGTTGAAAATCTCTACCTTGAATTTCTGTTAAGAAACATTCCAGTTTTGAATTGATTTCGGAATAAACAATGATCAAATATTTATGTTTAATATGTACTTTGGAGATTTGTTGCTTGCAAGTTCCGTCGAATAAAGAATATCTTCTATAAGATTATATGTTTCCTAAGAGAAATCTGTAACAATAACTTCGAAAATCATGAAGAATTTTAGCAAAATTTCGGTGTTTACAGAAAACCTCAACAGAGCAAAGTCGAAGGTCTTCAAAATTCATACCTGTCATACATTATAACTTATATTTTTGTGTATTTTATGAAGCTCTACTGTACTCAAGTGTCGCCTTTAGAAATTGTATGCTAAACAAACATTTTTGGCGTCCCATGGCTCTCAGTTTGCATTGTGCTTTCGGATCGGTTGGCTCGCTCGCTCGCAGAACTGCTATCCATCGCCTATATAATTTTAGAATCTATTTCTGTTTATAAATATAAAGTACATAGTTCTATGTAGGATCACCCTAAAAACGGAAAAACTACAATTTAAGATAAATAGTTACTTCAAAAAGTTAGCAAAGTTGTTTAGAAGCAGGAGTAAATACCAGAGTTCTGATCTCCAAGTGATGTAACCACGAGGATTCGCTCTCCTGCTCTCCTGCATTGACCATCGGTTTCTGCGTCGCATTTTGTTTACTTTCTGAGCGCAAAAAAAAACCAAAACAGAGAAATGTCGAAGAAGTGCACCGTGCGATCGCTGAGCGACAGCGCCCTGGCCGAGCTGGCCAACTTGTTGGTGTCCACCATTAGCTATGTGCAGTATGCCCCGGATGTCCATCTGGACATCAACATTGTGATGGTGGAGCTGAACGAGTATCTGACGCAGCTGGGAGCCACACCTAATATTTACCAGGATCTGCTAAGGGTGATCCTCAGCTCGGATTACCTGGAGGCCAACATGCGGTTCACCTGCCTCCAGATGCTGCTCAACTGCGGGGTTACCTTTCTGGTCACTGAAGTGTTTCCCTTCAGCTACTACGAGAAGATTTTGCAGGTAATTTAGGACTAAGATGAAGTAGTTCCCACTCATGAACTGATTTCTTTTTATGATTTATATTCAGGTAATTGCTGCTCAGGGAGCTGGACTTCGAGTCCTGAATATAAAAGGAATCTGGGTGAAGGAAGAGCACATGCACTACATGTACGAAATAGTGAGACGCTGCAAGCAGCTGGTGAAGCTATATGTCCCCTATATAGCCAACGATCGCCTGCTGGAGGAGATTGGAAAGTGCTGCACACGGCTGCAGATTTTGGACATTTCCGGTGAAACAGACATCACGGAAATCGGCATCGATGCTCTGGCCAAAGGAGTCTGCGGTCCGTCCCTGACAGTCGTAGACGTGGGCATGCCCGGTGAGGAGAATATCTGCTATTCGGACATAGCATTGATCCTGGAACACTGTCCGCATGTGGAGACCCTGTCCACGTACTCCTTTGTGGGCGCCGCCTTGAAGTTTATCTCCGATAATGTCGATGATCGCTTCAAGTGCCGGTTGAAGTATATGCACGATACGGGCACGGACGAGGCAACCCTCCAGGTGATCATGCAGACGTGTCCACGTCTGGAGACGCTGTATCTGGATTCGCCCAAGACGGGTTGCCTCAGGGCTCTGCATACGCGCTCCCTGCGGAAACTGAAGATCTACAAGTTCGTGGTGGCTGAGCTGCTGCCTCTGCTGGAGCGACCGATTGGCCAAAATCTGCGACATCTCACGATGATCAAGGGTTCGGGAAATCTGGATCTGGGAAAGCTGGCACGCCTGTGCCCCTCCCTGATCGATCTCGACTGCTATATGATCGATAGCCTGTCGTATGTGCAGGCAAATGCCAGGTTCCATCAGCTGGAGGGACTGGAGATCCTAAGTAGCGCCATTATGACGAGCTCCTTGAAGGCCTTCCTCTGCCATTCCACGGATCTAAAGCGGCTGGCTGTGGACACGGTGGATCTTACGGATGAGGATATAGTGAGGTATTGAAACTATGCTTATAAAAAGCATAATGTATTAATTTATGTTGTTTTCAGCATATTTATGCAGCATGATTTCAAGTTTCTGGAGGATGTTTGGTTCACTCTCGCCCCAGAACTGACTGTGACCTCTGTGGAGGTAAGTAATTTACCTTATAATTTTCTATTTAATATAAAGTTTAATATTTTTAAAGCTACTAATGGACTGCTGTCCGGAACTGCAGTCTGTGGGACAATTAACCGGATGGTCCTTGACTCCTGATGACTTGGCGCTGATTCGAGGACTCTTAAAGAGCGGCAATTCGAGCATTGTACTGACACCAAACGGTTTTCTAGCTTGAGTATTATTAAGACTTGCTTTTCCAATTTCAAATCAATCTAATCTTAACTTTTAATTTGATTTATTTCCCTCTTTTAAGAAATTTCCCTTCTCTCTTTCCAGCGCCTACAATAGCTCTAATGCTGCTGCCTTACTCCCAGCAAGGGGAGCAAACGTTTTTGTAAACAAATCAAGTGTTGTGTATTTGCTTGTGATATTATTTAAATAAAATTGTTTAAATCTAAATAAAAATTTTAAAAATCAAACGAGTTTAGTGTGACCATCTACGTCGAACAAGAGCTGCCAACTAACATTTCTTTGCCACGAGTTGGCATCCCCGCACAGCTGTGGCCGGGGGTTGCCATGGTGCCGACAATTGCCGACATTTAATATACACACATTTTAGTCACTGAAAAGCAGCAAACGGTCAGAAAATAAACAAAGTCACATGAAAGAAAATACTTCTCTGCACATTCATGGCACAATCAGGTGGAATCAGCGGTGTGTTTAGAGCGGCGTCTGGCCCCAGCGACACCTAGCAACCCTGGCGGCGACGTATACCTTTTATGCGCATAAAAAAAGTGAAGAATCGGTCGGAGCGGAGACGAAACGCCTGAATTTACACATGAATCTCATACTGAAGTAGCCCGAAAATAGCATTTAACCGTGCAGACACTCCGGATCCATCGAAAGCGCGACGTGGCAGTGTATTTCCGTTAACTATGCGAGCGCACAAAAGCAAAAAGAAACTTCCGCAGACGTCAGCAAGTACCAAGTAAAGGAAGTAATAAGTAAATAAAAGAGCTCTGTGCCAGCGGGCCCTGGATATAAAGTTAAATTAATATAGGCAATAGCGCGAAGTGAGCAATTAATTGAGAAGCGGCAATTGTGGGCGGCAGCGAGTGCCGTTGTCATGCATTTTGTTACACAGCAGCGGGCACAGCAGCAGAACCAGCACCACCACCACCAGCAGAAGTCCACCTCCTCGTCGAGCTCCTCGCTGGCCTCCTCCTCCTCCTGCTCCGGATCGGCTTCAGGTTCGGGATCGGGATCGGGTACGGGTCTGGGATCGCGCCTGGTCACCTTGCGCAAGTCCTCCAGCCAGGGTGCTCTGCCCAAGTCCTTGGCCACCGCCCAGAGCCTGTTCCATCGTCCTTCGCACAGCAAGCACAAACGCACAGCCAGCTTAAATGCGGCGCCCATGTGAGTTGCCACGCCCCCTTATAAAATCCATTAAATTAATTAAATATATTTATCAAATTTTTGCACAGAATTCAAATTTAGATCAAGAAAATGTTCGTTAAATTTGAATTTATTTTTAAATTAAATGAAATACCTAAAATATTCGTATTTTGAAATATTATAAAGAATTTTAACGAACTATAAAAAATAGTAATACATTTTTAACTCTTTATCTTAAATTAAAAACGTTTATTTAATCTATTTATGATTTAGAAATTGTTAAAGTCAAAAAGGAAAGTATTCTTATCACACTCATCCGGTTTTCTTCTTTATTGTAATAATCTATTAAGTTGAAAGCGTTATTTAAATACATATCAAGTTCAGATCGTGTTAATTTCCATTAAAATGAATCCCCAATTAACATCACCATTGAAATAGATCTCAAACATTATGGATATATCCTTGATCTTAATTTTTGTTTCTGTGCAAAACTGAAACCTAAGAGTTATGCGTGTTAATTTGTGGTGTAGGTTTGCCCGCTGGTTTGCATGTTTAACCCATTGCTGCTGGTCATATTGCATGTCGTTTATACCTACATATATCTCCATATATATATGCCCCTCTTTATTCCTTTCAGTTTTTAGGCTTATCTACCTGTTACCCCTTCCCTTTGTAGCTCCTCGAGGTGTCTGCCACAGTCTAATTGCCTCAAACCACTTGCATTTTGATAGCCAGCTTTTGTGGAAGCTCCTCTTGTGTTGCGCAACAGTTGCCTTACCACTGCAATTCGCACTTTTGGAGGGACAGAAGGAAAGGTACAGGGCGTTTCGGCGTTGTAAGGCCCTGTGGGATATCGATTTTGTTCCGAGAACTATATGACATTTCTTGAGTAAAGTAAAGTAAAGCCAGTTAAAATACGACTTACTTATTATCATAGCTGCGTTGCTTATCAGTTTATTTATTGAATGGAAGGGCTGGTTAGTCAAATGAATAGATAACAAATTAATAAGAACAATTCCCATTCAAATATCTAGTGGAAAATTTGGCTTTCTAAGTAGTTTATCGACCTTTTGGGGCACTTAAAATAAATAAACAGTCCAGACTATTTCCAAACTCGATACTACGAGTTCAGATTTCTAATAAATATGCATAAATAGTGAGAATACATTAACTTATTCCATTCATAAATATATTTGTATTCGGTTCACAAGTTTAACAAACTTGTTCAAGCTTTAGTTGTAGTAAAAATGTTATTGCTGCTGTTAATCATTAAATCGCATTTTAATTAATTATATGTTGGAGCTCCTAAAAAGACTTTAATTAAAGTTAATAATTGAGCAACTTTCAAGGATTGTTTACAAAAAGTTTTTATACTTTCGCTGCCTCACTGTATATTTATTTTTTTGGCTTTTGTGCACTGAAGCGTTTTCCACGTAACCCAAATGCCAGCAAATATAATTCGGATTAGCCTTGGAATCCCCTTGTACGAGGTGTCTCAACCGATTTTGGAGGAGTTTTATGTTTACCAGACTGCGAAGAATTCCTAGCTAGCGTATGCAAAGTTCGACCAGCGGGTCGTTCCCTATCTCTCCTCGGGCTGATTTTTCCAACCCCAGGCCTAGGCCAGACCGAAGCAAACCAAATGAAAACCAAGGGGGATTTGTTGCCATTCTCTCGCAGTCTGCTCTCGAGTGCAAATCGGAACGTCGAGCTGGGATGACGTGCCCGGCACGAGCTCCCGCTTTCTCAGTTCTCTAGTTTCTAGACTCGCTTCTCTCTCTTCTCGGTTCTCGTTTCGCATTTTACGCCATCGCGTGCCTTAGAAAACAAAACTAAACAAAACAACAAAAACAACAAAAACAAAAAAGCAAACAAACAAATGACAATCAACAGAATGAACAAAACGGCAACTTGGCAAAAAAACGACTGAGCAGGGAAAATTAATTAAATAATTAACAGCAAAAAGTCGTCGTGTGGGATAGTTCATAAATTAATGACATTTCGCCGAGCTGTGCTAAAAATACGAATTATATTCTGCCGTGTTTACGCTTTCGTCATCAATTCTGGTCTTTGCCAGACTTTTGGCCACATTTTTCGTTCTGCTGTTTTCGCCTTTCAGCGATGACATAGATTTTGGCCTGAACACAATATAAAAACAGCGAACCAATGCCGAAGGAGGAAGTCAAAAAGCCGCCGAGGAAAACGATAATCGTGGAACCAAAGAAGCCCAAGCGAAAGAAAATGTAATACATTTTTCACTCTTCATTCTATTGATTTTTCCTTTCCTGTTAGAAGTATATAGAAAATAATACAAAACTCTAGGTGTTTTGGGTAATTGAAGTCGATTATTTGTGCAGCTAAATGTCATACTTAGTTTTTATGGCCAGTGGCCGTTCATGTCGGAAATGCACTCAATTCAGTCATTCGGCAGCCGGCTTCCATTTCTCGAAAAAGGCCAAAGGTCAATAGGGGCCTGACCACCGAACATATAGTATCTATTATTCTAGCTACGAGTCGGTGCAATTTTATTCGTAATTGTTCTCTCTTTACTGTCTGTTGAAATAATTGCACATATCACTAATTGCGTGACATTTGAAAATGCTTTTTCCCAGAGATAATAATAATTAAACCTGACAAATACTAAACAATTTGCATCAGACATTCTTAGTCATAGATAATTAACCAGAAATGCAGCTACATTTATTTATTGCTCAGGGAAAGTATTCTCGAGAAGCGTATGACGTAGGTTTAACCTTACAGATTCCCCGAATAATATCTTTGTTTATACAATGAATTATTGTTCATTTGTTGTTCATTTCTATAAACTATAAATAATTGGTATTCGCTAGAGGCTCATAAATAATTTATTCACCCCCGAAATAAATTCCTTGAAGGTTATCTTTGAAAACAAATAATAAAATGTCTATAAATAACATTGATCTTTTTGCAAATATCACGGGATCTCTGTCATATTCTCGGAACTTGTTTCTGCAACTCAATTGGGGGGATGTTCTACATTATCTGTTATCGCTTCTGAAAATATATATATTCCACACACAATGTACGCAAATAAACCAACATATGCTGGCTTTATTATCGCCACTCACTTATATAATTTGTATAATTTATATTTAGTTAATTTCTTTATTTATTTAGTTAATCTCTTGATGTTTAAGAGGAAACAAGCTCGATTCAAGTTAAAACCCATTCATTCACTCTTTAATGTTTGAAATAACTACGAAGGGGGGTTAGCTATATATACACATATAACTTTGTTATTTTGCGTTCTTATCTGAGTTGACTTTGGCAACCCTTGAACCTCCCTTAAGCACACAGAGAGAGAGACATTATACACATTATAGCCCCCAGTGTAGATTATCTCTGATCTTTCACACATTCGCAATTATAAAAATACGAATCGTAATCGTCGCCTGATGCTTTTTTTACTCCACTCATTTTGTATTTACTCAATTGGCGATGTTTTTTTCATCCCCACAAAGTATATTCCATGTTACATGAACTTGAACCCCGCTGCTGATAACAATGTTTGAGTGGATTTTCATAGTTTAAACAAAAAGTAATAACTTTTGCTTCTGCAAGAACCTTGGATGTAAAACACTTTTGATAAGATTAAAATATCTTTATGGAGAGTATCAAAGACCAAGGCTTGAGAGGTTCTCCTGCACCTAAAGAGCTTAAAAAATCATTAAAGTAATTTGCATATGTAACCCAATATTTATTGATTCTGGGTGCAGTCGCCCTTTAACAAACATATTAAAAAACACTTGTAAATTCGCTAAAAATACCTAATAGTTGTAGCTCAAACTCGTAATTGTTGTGAGAGCCTCAGTTCCTATAGAAGAAAGTGGGTTAAATCCTTCTAGACTCTATTGGTTTGAACAAATGCCGATTTGCCTCAGCCACTAAACGCTTTATCAAGAGCTAAGCCCTGGAAGTATCTTATCGCCGCTTATCAGTGCCAAACAGTGTGTATATATATTAAAAATAATAACAATTGTGTGTCACAACACACACACGCCCACACGAAATGGGAATAGGAATGGGAATGGGAGAGTATAGTGCACAATAGAATTGATTACAATCGTTTAATGGCAATTGGTACACCATTCCGTCGCAGCCCACGGAGGCAAGAGCACGTCTAATTGAAAATAATAATAATATTCTACACTGTTTTCTCTTCGAGGCGCGTACAAAATGCTGCGGCGAACGTTGCGAAAAAGTCGGAAACACCGGGTCCTCTGGTATGCTTTTTGGGGCAACTATCTGTCTACTCGTGTTTTTTTGAGTGCTATCTGCGTTAAGAACAATTAACGGAAATTACACTTAAGCGATCAGTTAAGGTTGAATTTTGGCTTCCTAACAATTGCCAATTCTCAGTTATCGATAGGAACTCGTATTAGCCTTTTGGTGGAGAGCATCCTTATCGCCATCGATGACTAATTGTGGCTTCGCGGAAACATTAATGACTCTTTGTGTAGATCGTTGATGTATAATCCAGCAAGTCAATGAACTCAAGAAATGATTTGCGTAATCGAGATTAAATCAAACAAAAAGTGTTGCAGGATTTCTGTCTCTTTGACTCAAGTATTACTTGCTTTGTTTGTTTTAAATGTTTTATTATAAGATATAAATCTTTATAAAAGAGATTAACTGTGGAATTTAGCCTTTATATATACCAGTTATCCTTTAAAAGACCACTAGAATTACTTCAAAAATGCTTTGTTTTATTCCCTTAATTTCCTTTGTTTAAACCAACAAGAATTTAACTTTTATCAGCCTAAAATAATTAAATATAACGTCGATTGTTAAATTTATACAGCTTAAGTGGAACACCTGTGGTCGTTACCTTATCTGATTTCCTAGGAACTAATTTCTTTAATGAATTGCAAACTTGCAACAAGGAGTGTCTTAGAAGTTTTTGGTAGGATATTGTTAGGACATAAAAACAATATTTGAAGGCAAAAGTATGGAAGTTTTTGTGATATTTAAAGGATTATAATTAAAATAATCCAATTCTTCTCTAATGAAATGTAGAAAAAAATTATGTAATGGATGAACATAAATCCAAAGAAAAAAAGCATATATGATATATCGAAAATAAACTTTAACATATTCGTTAAGGACATTTTTTATTATAGAAAAAGAAACGCATTCAACGTTTCGAAAAACATCTGATATTTATGTTTTTCCTTTTCCCATTAAATTGATCTTATAAATCAAACAGAGTATTAACTTATCGCAACGTAAAACCATGGATTTATCTATCGACTTTCGCTTTAAATATCGGTACAGTGTCGATGTTTTTTCCCAACCCCGATTAATGTTGAAAATTAGAAGTAATGTGTTTTGTAGAGCTTAGTTGGTGTAATGTAAATTAGTATTTCAATAGGTTATAAACCAAGCTGCCTGTTACTCCAATGTTATCCCCTCAATCGTTTAAAAATATATCTTAATGTAAAGACATATAGTAGATCCCCCCGATTCTTATTTCCGTCCTATTTTATGGGCATGTCTTTTCATTTTGGCATTTGTTCTTTTGATTTGTTTATATATATGCATTTTATTGTAGGATTAAAGATATTGATATAAACAACCCAACAACATCAAGTGTAACCATAACCACTGCAACTGCCGATAAACCGAGCAGTAGCAAGACCCCAGCCAATGCCAACATGATACCCGAGACCACCACCCAGCCCGATCAGCTCCAGTCACAGTCAGCGTCACCGTCACCGACACAGTCGCAGTCGCAGTCACAGTCACAGTCACCGTCACAGAGCCAGCCGGCACAGCAGGATGGCCCAGAGCCGAGTCCCCCCCAGCAGCAGCAATCGCAGCCGGAGGAGGAACTGACGGATGCCAGGTCCGTCGCTGAGAAGACAACGACTGCTGGTGGCGACAGGTAGGTGTGGGATCAATGCTCCGGGAACTCTCCAGCCAGGCCATGGTCCAATTCCGTAAGAGAATACATCAAAATACCTTCCAAATTTGCATGCCTAGTTCAAGAGTTTTTCCCATTTAATCTCGGTGTAGATGTAGTCTGAGGATAATGTTGATCCCATAACTAATTCCCTTTCCCATTGCCATTACAGGCGCGATTCCATCACCGAGGAGATCACGATTACGAGCACCACCACAAACGGCACACTGAGCACCAAACTTCTGACCATACAGGAAGCTACCGGTAGCCAAGAGCACAGCAGCGCCTCCATATCGTTGTCCTCCAAACAGAACGCTTCCACAGTTCCAGCTGCAGCTGGCGGATCTCCACCTGGATCTGCGAACCTCTCCGCGCAGCGCAATGAGTCCTCGGGCAACAGCCATAGCTTAACCCAGGCCGTCTCTTCCACTAGTCCTCCCACTGGCCCCACTTCCAGTCCAGCTGCCCAGGGAGTCACGCCCAGCATTAATATTGTGGGCAGCGACTCAAACCGAGATCTGCAGGCGCAGAGCGTCGATTCAAACGGATTTACCGCCCCGGCTGGCTCCTGCACGGACAGCCCAAGCAGCCGAAAGAGCTCCTCCAGCTCCAAGGGCAAGGGCGCCAGTCAAGCCAAGTTGTCCACATCCAGCAACGGGCGCGAGGAGGTGAGTTAAAGCAAGAGGTTTTAAATAGGGGAAATTCCAGAATTTCAAGAAAATTAAACGAAAAAGTTTGAAATTTATGAATAATCTCATAGATTAGATTACAGATAACAGTCCAGGCATGACTCATAGCTAAGGGGAGTCGTGTGGCACTCATAAAATTGCATTTTTTACAAGGCTTTAAGTGAGCATTACAAACATTTCTGCCATATGCAGCTGAGTAATGAGTCATTATCTATGACAACTCTTGTGGTAAATGAACGGCATGACATTGTATGCTTAGTTTAGGGGTTGAAACACCATGACATTTTTCAAATGAAAATGTTCTTTATTACTTAAACTTCATCATGGCTAAAAATACGCAGTACAGAACGCTCAAAGTCTGCGGTGCCACAGAGAAGGTGCTAGCTGGTTTATGGCTCAGCCGCAAATTTATTAAATGTGAGCATGATAATTCAAAAGGTTAAATAATTAGGCATATTTCGTCATTATTTTCGTTGGCAAAAACGTAATTACTAAAACATTATTTTAGATGACTTTGTGCTGTAGGTAACTATTATTAAAGTATATAAAATATTCATTTATTTGTGTGTAAAGTTTTATAATATTGATTATAGCCTTAAATCAGTTTAAAACCAACTACTACGCCTTAAAATTTAGTTCTTACAATAAATTATTTAAATGTCTAGGCTGTTCCACTTCAAAAAAGTCCCCAAAACTCTGTCCAAGTTCAACTGCCATTCCTATATTTAATTTTTAATGTTAAGGGCTTGTCGGCAAGCCCACAACTATTTCCGCGTTTATTTGAATATTCGAAGAAAAGCTTGACAAGCTTTCATAACTTGCACACTGTTGTTGATTCGAATCATTAGCATTGAACACACACGCACACCCCAAAAAGGGTGTGAAATTGCCGCAGCTAAGTGCTCAAATCAAATTAAACTACACTCGAGCGAGAGCGATCAATCGATCAGATATAGTTCGATGGCTAAAAGCCTGGATGAGTAGATAGATAGATGGACAGACTGACACGGGTATCCAGATTAATAACCACACATTGACCATCCAACGGCTCAATCTAATCGCTCGGCGATAAGGAGCATATGTGAGTATGTATTGTTTACATTCGCTCACACCTGGCGGCAGCTGATTAGGATCACCCTTGAATGCAAAAGCTCGCTACATAGATTGTACACAAGCTTTTTTTTCATTCCCACCCCATTGATAAGGCTCCATACAACACACACAAGTGTGTGCGTTGACGTTGGACCTGCTGCTCGGCTGGCAATAGCAAATTAGAATTCAACAAGCGACGAAGCGTCTCAGCGAAAGCCGAAAAAAAAATAATAATAATAACAAAAAATAATAACGATCGTTGCTGCAGCGCGAACTTTGTGTAAATAATTGGGGGTCGTAAACGAACAACAAGCGTGTGGTCTGTGATAAGAAGTAAAACCAAACACCTGGCCGAAGAGTAGTTTCCTAGGAACACTTGGTGAATCACTCCCAAAAAAAAAGAAATAAAGCAAAAAAAAAAAAAGAGTTAACAAGCTGAGCGAACAGGTGGCCAAAAAAGCAAAAGATATCGGAACTGGTGGTGCCATTAAATTAGACCTAAAATGTTTGTTCACGCCGCCACAGTTCGCCAAATAAATGGAAATCCTCATGGTGTTTGATCAGCTCTCCCTCTCGCTTGTCTCCCAGCAGGACACCACCCAGCACCGTCTGAGCGATCTGACACCGCACGAACTGAGCCTGCTGCGCGTCGACAGGGAGCAGCCGGTGACCAGCAGCAGCTCCACATCCAACGAGAAGCCAGCCAAGCCCTCGCGTCTCTCGGAGCGGGCCAAGAAAAAGTCCTGGTACAACGTCATCTATCCCAACTACAAGTCGCGGGCCGAGGATTTCAAGAAGCTCTTCAAGGACGTGCCCAACGATGAGCGTCTGATTGTGGGTGAGTTTTTCGCTTGGAATAGTTTCTCGTCAGCAGCTCGGAATGATTACGTTTAGGGGAATTAGTCACGTTCACTTCATAAAAGATCGCGGCATAGATAGAACCATATTTGCACATCTTAAATGTTAGATGGGTTTGTTTTTAAGGTCAAAATTCATTACGTAACAAATCAGTAAACATTTCTACATTTTGTGATCGTTTTTTTAATGAGTTATTTATGAATATTCAAAAAAGGGGTCTGAATTGACAGTAATAAAACATAAAAGCAATATGAAAGTGCTTTAGTTTTTAATTATTATTCAGAGTGCGTACAATTATAAAATAATTGAAATGTAAACTTTTATTAAATTTTAACCATTTTATTACAGATTACTCGTGCGCCCTGCAACGCGACATCCTGGTTCAGGGCCGTCTGTACGTTTCACAGAACTACGTCTGCTTCCATGCCAACATCTTCAGCTGGGAGACCTACGTGAGCATCAAGTGGAAGGATGTGACGGCCATCACCAAGGAGAAGACAGCCTTGGTCATACCCAATGCCATTTCGATAGCCAGCGGCAAGGACAAGTACTTCTTTGCCACGTTCACCTCGCGCGACAAGAGTTTCTTGATGCTCTTTCGCGTCTGGCAGAACACGCTGATGAACAAGCAGTTCTCGCCGCAGGAGATTTGGAAATATGTGCACAACTGCTACGGCGACGAACTGGGCCTGACCACCGACGACGAGGACTACATTGATCCCACGCTGGACAACGACAACGAGACAGACTTCGACTTCCAGACGGCCATCGATGACGACAGCCAGTCGCAGCGTCAGTCGCAGCAGTCCAATCAATCAAATCAGTCGAATCCCCAGCTGCCGCCACAGAGCGGCAACAGCAGCGCCAGCAGCGGCGGCGGTGCCGTCAGAGCCAGTGCTCCGCGAAAGTCCAAGACGAAATACTTCTTCAACTCCTCAAAGTCCTCGGCCAACGCCTCGGCCAGCGGTTCCGATAACAACAAGACCCGGGAAAGCTCACGGAAACAAAACAAGAAGATGAAGCAGAACGCCAAGGAGCTGACCCTCAGCTCCGTTAAGCCCGCTGAGCAGACGGTTAGCGTCACCATGGCTCCTGTGGCCAGTGCCAGCAGCAGCAGCACTGCCGGCTCCTCCTCCACCACCATCGCCAACCACACGGCGGGCTCTGGCTCTGGTTCGGTTTCGGGATCAGGCACGGCCGCAGCCAGCAGCAGCGGTAGCGATAAGAAGAGTGCGGAGAAAAAGGTCAGCACGAGCTCAAATTCATCCGCAATAGCAGCTGCTTCGGCAGCTACATCCGCTGCCACATCCGTTTCCGGCGCCACAGTGATGGAAGCCAAGCTGGAATCAAAGCGTAAGCCAAGTAAAAAAGGTGGCAAAAATCTTGACGAGACTGTTCCCACGGATGTCTCTGATTCGTCCGACTCTGAGGAGAATAATGTGCCGTAAGTTGAGCTCATTACGGAGTATCAATATCTTCCTCTCAAACTTTATATTTAATATTAATTATATCATTCTTATCTTTCAGATTTGTGCCCACCACAGAGTGCACCTCGACGCACGAGGGTCGCCAGATCGTCCACACCATTCTGCCCATTAGCGTGGACACACTGTTCAATTTGCTGTTCAGCAAGTCCAAATTTATCACTGACTTCCATGCCATGCGCAAGTCAACGGACCTCATCATGGGCGAATGGTCCAAGAACGACGAGGGCCTCAATGTGCGCACTGTGAACGTCACAGTTCAATTGGCCGCCTCTGTGGGACCCAAGACCTCAAAGGTGAGTGCAGCAGGCTGAAAATAGAATGGAATAAATAAACTGATTGCAAACTGCATATATTGATTCCCCTCCTTGTAGGTAACCGAGTACCAAACGATGCGGGAGTGTAGCAAGCCGGGCGAGCTGTATTCCATAGACGTAAATAGTGTTAATGCAGGCATTCCATACGCGGACAGTTTCAGTGTTCTCATACACTTCTGCCTGGCCAGGTTAGTCATCCTGCGGGCACTCTTCCAGCAGCTAACATTTCCCCTAATCTATTAACTTTATTACAGAACTGTTGATGATCACACGATGCTATCGATTCACACTCAGATCAAGTACAAGAAATCAATTTGGGGCGTTGTCAAGGGCTTCATCGAGAAGAATACGTGGGCGGGTCTGGAGGATTTCTTCGGAGCCCAGTTGCATGCGCTCCAGAGCGAGACTTGCATTCCGCCTGCCAAGGGCAAGGGACGCAGGCCGCGGAGAGGTAAGTTAATAAGTAACTATAATGCAACAGCCACAACAACAAGAACAACAACAAATACAGCAACTATAGCAAAGCAATTTACTCTTTAAACTTTAACTGTAATGAAATTAATTCAATTCAATCAGAATCCGAATTCGATAACACTGCCAAAAGCCTATTGCCAATTGCTTCTTCTAACCTAACACTAAAACGCACGCATGACCACCACAACTTAACATCAACATCAACAACATCATGTTAACAACAACAACAACAACAACAACCAAAAGCCACAACCAGCTACAACAACCAACATACATCACAGGCATAAATCAACAACCATCGGCAACATCATCCGCGAAGACAACGACAGCCACCAGTACGGACAATGACAGCATCAAAGAGGCCCCACATAAGCCACATGAGGCGACGCAGCATCCCGCGCAGCATCAGCACCTGCACATGCACCATCATCACCACCATCACGCTGCCAGCCAGCCGCCTCATCAGCATCAGCAGCACAGCCAACATGATCACAGGCACTCCCACCATCATCATCATCATCAGCAAACCCATTGGCATCATCGTAAGACTATCTTTCAGTCGAGCGGCAGAGGTACAGCTTGAATTATTTTTGGGGTAGAGAAAAAAGTATTGCTTTATTTGCCTTATTTAAAGTTTGTAGCTTAAAGAAAGTGTATTTTAAAATTTAACTTATTTTGAGGTTTATTTATCTGCGTTCTTCTAGAAACGGAGTTGTAAATGCTGTCAGCTTATCAGTTAATGACTTAGGTAGCAGATTATTTTGTTTCTTATCTAACACGCGAATGCAGACAACATATTTTGACAGGTGTAAAAAAATACAAATGAATGAGGTCTTCAGAGCAAGAATGACATTTTTATGTAATGGAAAATATAGGAAAGCTTACTCCAGTCCTATCTATAAAGCCCAATAAGCTGATAGCATCGATGAATCGATATTTTGTCTTTAAATATTCGATATATCAAATCATCTTTTTGAAATAATTTTGAGAGCGATATTTTTGTCTATATTTTACTTCGATATAACTCTCTAAATTAAATCGTACTGTTATCTTTAAGCAGAAGCAGTTGTCAAAGTTTTGTAGAACTTTTAGAAGATACAATTAAAGGAAATGAAGTAAGAATAGACTCATTTAGATTTATGGCACAGTAAACGTAGCAAAGATAACGATTAATAGGCCATAAATTGTACAACAAAACGTTTACCGATCATAAACCATGGAACTTGACCTTATTTTTGGAATGCCTACTTTTCTATTTAATCGAATCGAACTATTTTTCCCAATTGTAATGCTTACTTTTCCTTGCCTTTATCAAAGCCTCGATAAGATTTTCTTTCAATTTCCTCTAACTTTTGCCACAACTTTTGTGTCAACTTTCTGCCGGACCATATCGACCAAGAACTTGCTTTTTATTACAGCCTGATTTATTTTGTAGTTGATCGATTTTTTGTTGTACTCTTAATGTTGTGATTCTGTTGCCCAGCACCGCCAACACGCACTGCTTATGATCAGTTTGGATTTTTTCGTTTGAATGATTTTGTTTCTAACCGTTACCATTTGCCATTCCTCTCGACGCCACGCTCGTCCCCGTTTATCCACAGGTACCGCCACACAAATCCGACCCCTGGAGGAGGCAAGCGGCACGGTGCAAGCCGGCAGCATGGCTGGCCTTACCGGTGGCGACCCCCTGGAGACCCAATTGCTGTCTGCGGGAGGCGTCGCTGGGGCTTCAGTCGGCGCCGCCTCCAGTCACCCGCTGCTGCTCGAAAGCGGAAAGCTGCAGCAGCAGCAGTTGCACCATCACCACCATCACCTGCAGCAGCATCAGCAGCAGCAGCAACAGCAGCAGCAGTTGCACTTGGGCGGCGGCGCCGGCGACGGCCAGCAGCTGGCGATGGGTCACGGCCCACAGGGACAGAGCAGACTCAAACACAAGGGCTTGTCGTTGTTGGTTATACTGTTGCTGTGCTTGATGCTGGCATTAAATGTGATATTATTACTTAAGCTCTGGAAGCTGGAGGAACGGATTGATGTGGATCTCAGTCGGCGGGCGCGACTGCCCAGTTTGGCGGCGTTAAAGTGAGTTCTAAACTATATCCGTGTTTCTCCAAAATCTTATAAAAATGATATGCTTCTTTAGGGAACTACCAAACACGAATCAGGAATGGCTGGAGCTGCTGCGCGACCAGGAGATGGCGCACGAAGATGAGTTGCACAAGTGGAAGCAGGTGCTGCAGACGGCCATCGATCTGCTGAAAAAGGTGAGCATTGTCTGCCAAAAGATCTACAACGATGACAATCTGCGTCAGAGCGTTGAGTCCATGTCGATGGCGGCGGCGGCAACGCACACTGAATTCTAAGCATCTCATTTTCACGGTGAAATAACGAAGGTCGAAGAAGAGTCAGAAAAAAACCAACAACAAACCAGCAAGCGACAACTAATTGTAACTTTAACACTCACAAAAACACAAACACACACACATGTATACACGAATAGTGCGTTTCATAATGGGCAGGCCAAGTGGTAGAGAAGAGTCAAAGATTCTACAGACATTTAAGATCATCAAATACTTAAATTATTTAAAACCAGGTTTCTTTTTTTATTTATTTATAAGATTACTAAAATAAAAGTAAAGAAACATAATTAAATAGATAATTTATCAAAGTTTTTAATTTTAAATAAGTTTCTTGGAGTAATATCGTGTTGAAATCATAGAATATTTTTGAAAGGAGTCTTAACATTCTGAAACGCACTGTTTTAGCGGGCATTTGTTACTGATCTCTCCTAGTTAGCAATACACAAAAAACCCCAACAAATATTGTTGCATGTTCTTCTGCTTGGTTTACCCTCTGGCACACTGACTGAAGCGATAAATGTTGTAAGGATCGTGAAAAAAAAAGAAAAACCAGCTTTAATCATTGATTTTCAACAACCAGCGAGAGAGAGAGAGAGAGAAACTCCTTAGAAATAAGTTTTGTATTCCGTAGAGCAAACTTGAGGCCAACAAAATTTTGTGAAATAAATTTATTAATCACTTTGGTTTGTTTCCAAAAAAACGAAACGCAAAAGTTCAGAGCGAAGAACAAGCATAAGCTAGCAAAATTCCTGCGGAAACACAAACTCGAACTCCCTGTAGAAATGTATATTTTGTAAGTAACCTTAATTTTTTGTAACTTTTTCTGTGTAGCAACTACTCATTCTCGCACTCAACTAACTATTTTTATGTTTTACTAATCTGTTTCAAGCCTTTTCTGTGTGAAGAACTTTGTTTGTTTCGTTTTTAATCTGTTTTACTCAATTATTTTGTTTGTTTTTTCAGACTGAAAGAACTTTGGCTGAAATAATTGTACGCTAGCAGAAAAATATTACATAAAAAACTAAAGTTGTTGTGCAATTTAAAATTAAACCAATCCAATTGTCTTCGACACACAAGCTACCAAAACACCCAAGCAACAAAAGCAAAAAAAAAAGAAAAAATCTGAAATTGAATTTGAAATTCAACTTAATTGTAGTCACAAATCCAATAATGCACAGATTGGTCATCGATTCGTATTAACTATTACGTTTTTAGTTTAAGGAAAGCTACGTGTAAGTTACAAGTCATAAATAGCTGCATTTTAGTTAGATTAGAGCAATTGTTTCTGTTTTTAAACACGGCATTTATGTTTGCTTGGCTTTGCTTTAGACAATTCTATCTACGAATTCCTCAAGTATTTCATATCTCACAACACATACCAAAAAAGGGAAAACTAGGAAAACTAAAAACAAATCATGAGAGAGCGCCCTGAATTTTTGTTTTAGAAAATTCATTTACGTGTCAAGCAAGCGCAAAGCAAAACTGGCAAACTAAAAACTAAAGAGTATATATACATATATAATATTAGCCTATAATATATATAATATGAGTGCCAGTCTTTGGCTAGAGGAAATTTGATAAAAACGATTATACAAAAGCGTTTATTGTGTACAATATTTTTGTAAAACCGAATCGAAACAATTGTTTTCTTTTGTATAAATACTCCAAACTCTTTACCCCCCAACCCCCGTTTTTGGCGCCCGTTTACAGATACCGATACCGATACCAACACAGAAATCTGCAACCAGAAACTATTCAAATTTCAAAACTGCTAACGCCAGTAATGACATACTCTATATACACTATATATATGTGTACTGTACCATATATATATATAGTCAAGTATTGTTAGCCAGTAGTAGTTGCATTTTAAATTAAACAAAACACAAGGCAGAAGTAAACAAAACAAAAGCAAAAACCAGCTATTACATTTAGATTTAAGCTGAAAAAGTTTGAATGTCGGCGTGATGCCTTCATTAAAAAATACTTTTTGTCAAATTAATTTTGGCCGTCGCAAAATTGGCTTAAAATTTGTGTCACAAAATGTTAGGCTTAAATAAAAACAAGAGAATACAAGAATAAGAAACCGAATGTTAAGCAGCAGTAATACAAATTCTAATTTATTATAAAATCAAATGAATAAAATAACAAAAAAAAAACAAGTAAATGTTTTCACTTATTTTACCCCAAAGAGTTATAGTAATTACAAGATGCATAACGCCCAAATTGTGATCTCATCGCTTTAAGAGTTGATGAGTAAAATGAGTTTTAGTTCCTGGAGAGACGACACTGACGAATACAACGAATTCGAGTGGAAAAACGTATGGCGCTACGCATCTTATTATGCTTTCAGTTAACAATATGTTTACTTTTAGATTACCTTTTTATTAAATA
>VNJS01006889.1:0-23615 GCA_008042575.1 Drosophila watanabei
TGCTGCATGGCGCCTCGCGTTTCTGCTCGCTGCAACGCATTTTGCTGCGCAATAAGAGTGGCACGCAGTTGCATGATGATTCCGAGAAGATCGTCTTGGTCTGAAACGCCCTCCTGTGACCCCTGTGGTGCGCTTTCAGGGTTTGTGTTGACCTCTTCAGGCTCTGTGCCAGAGGCGCCATGTTGATACTCTCCAGCATTCTGGTCAGCTTCTACCTCTGGTGCTTGGCCTCGTTGCTCAGGCGGTATCTGCCCTAGGCGAGCCATCAACTCCGCTTTAGTACCTTGGGTTGATAAACCCAATGCTGAAAGCCACCTTTTCAGCTGAGTGACCGAAAATTCGTTTAAATCAACTTCGTTCATGGCGTAGATTTGACCACTTCTGAATTTGTGGTAGGCGTTTAGAGAAAGGCTGAGTAGTATAAAAAACGCGTCTTCTTTATTACTTTGCAGAACACCGACTCCCTCTCTCCGAGATCTGCTAACATTCTTCTCCTCTTAATGTTAATTTACATCGGCTTAACATATGCTTTACATAGTATTGGTGTTGTACACGTATCGATATATTAGTGTGACCCTCTACCAGCCTACTACAATCCATACATGTATCTACGTATCTTTGGGGTTTTTGGGATGAGGAGGAAAAACCCAAGGACTGACCGAACATGCAATCGAAATGGAAATACTTTTGGTTTACCTCAAGCTAAATGCGACAGTATTTTGGAATTTCTGATTTTAGCAAATGCCAAAATATCACAATGCCAAAATGGCAATTGCGAAATGCCAATCTGCATTCCGGACTCGCCTCACCCGCTGCAACACGATTATCCCAGCGGTCGGCGGTCATCAATCATATGGAGGGGGGGGCGAGTGGGGCATCCTTCCAAGGATTTACTTTAAGTGGCGTCGTTAAATGTTTGCCAGCTTTCCAGCGAAATGCCATGAGTACCTTCATCCTTGCGAAAATGTTTGCCATTTATTAAGTGAAAGAGGGCGAAAAATAAGTATAAATATAATAAACTCGGGGTGTCGGAAGAACCCCTTCAAAGAGTGCCGAGATATATGCAACACATTTTCGAGTTGCAATCAAAAATTAAACATTTTTGCTATTTGCAAAAATGTGCGGAGAGTATGCTTTTGGCAAATAGCATTTTGACACCTTTTTAAGGCAAGAAAATTCGTGGGACATTTGAAATCAATTTTTAAAAAAAGGTACCCAAAAGTATGCAATTTAATTGTAAGCCATTATTCATAGCATACTTTTAGAGGGCAAAATCAAGTTATTTCTTAATTTAAAATCAATTAAAATAGCTTTTCAACGCCTTTTTAAGGAAAGAAAATTCGTAATTGAAATCAATTAAAGAAGAAACCTAAAATTATGAAATTTAATTGAATGCCATAATTCATAGCATACTTTTAGAGGGAAAATCAAATGATTTCGTAATTTCTTATTATAAGCTACCTTATGTTTATTTAAAATAAAAAAAATTGTGCTAGAAAATTTATAGAGAACTGAAATTTCATACAATACAATATATATCACAATTCTAACGCTTTTAATATCAGAAATAAATTCCTACATTTGAAATTAATTAAAAAGTGTGTCCAAAAGTAGACAATGAATTTTGTTAGAAACATAATTTAATGCGGTACTTTTTATAACGAAATTTAAGCGATTTTTTACCATTTAAAATCTCGAATTTATATAAAAACCAAACTTTTATACTTTCTCACTCTTTTTCTATATTATTTTTCCTCTCTATCTCCCTATCTTTTTTTTCAAATATCATCTTTTACCCTGGAAAAATCTACCAATCCTTTATGTTTGGTTTTCCTGGTTTTCTTGATAATTTTCCAAAACTTTAAGTTACCAAAATAATCCTAGGCTCTCAATTATTTTGTTATTTAAATTTTTTTGCGAGCTAAAGCTTTTGCTTTGAAATTTAAATCAATGTTCCCGCAATCATTTTGAAGTGGCATGTTTTTCCTTTGTTTATTTCCATTGAAAATCGCTTTCGCATTTTCCGACATTCAATATTTGAATGCCAAGTGTGTGCGTGTGTGTGTGGGTGTAAGTGTCCTGACATTTAAATATTACACCTGTTTGCCACGCCATTTGCCGCCCATCTGCTTAACCACGCCCCCTTGGCAAGTACATCATGTACACACACACACACACACACACACACACACCCACCTGAAACAGCATTTATTTCGCCTTTTTAATTGCTGACATTTATTGAACGCTCCTCGCCGGCGTGTGTTAAATCTACCGTGAGAAGAACGCAACATCGACAGGGCCACACATTCATGAGTGTATGAGTGTGTATGTATGAGTGTATATGTGTGTGTGTGTGTTGTTGCCTTTGAGTCTGACTTAAGTGCAAACTTATGCCAATTATGCCAAGCTTTTCCCAGCAGGCAACACACAGAGCATTCAATTTTAATATACACGCAGAGAAATGACTCTTAATTATAAATAAAATTAATTAATTAATTTTCAATATACCAGAAATCTTAAAGGATGAAAAAACACACAGCCAAAAAGTAGGCAATATTTCATCTAACTGCAGAAATTCATAAATATTTTACTCAAGTGTAAAGGTAACCCTTTCTTCTTTTATTAATAAAATGCTTTAAATCTTAATAGAGTATAAATTTATTATAATTAAAATAAAAATATTAATTATCAATATAACAGAAATTTTAGGAGATTAAAAAACACCTAAAAGTAGAGCCAAAAAGTAGGCAATGTTTCTTGAAACTGCAGAAATCCTTAAATAAAATACTCAAGTGTAAAGGTAACCCTTTCTTATTTTATTAATTAAATACTTCAATGCAAAGCAGTGTATTAATTATTTATAATTGAAATAAGTAAATTAATTATCAATACACCACAAATCTCAATAGTTTATAAAAAACACCTAAAAGCAGAGCCAAAAAGTAGGCAATGTTTCTTGAAACTACAGAAATTCATAAATATTTTACTTAAGTGCAAAGGCAATCCTTTTTTCTTTTATTAATGAAAATCCTGTAATTCCTGACAGTGCATTAGCAGCTCAATAAAATGAGTGGGGAAAAGCTAAGGGGGAAGGGGCGGGGGCGGGGGAAAGCTCAAGCAGATTACACGGATCATTAGCTCAAATGAGAAAGTTCACATGTTCCAGGGATTCTCCTTCCACTACCACTTTCTCGCACTAAACACGACGTCCAGCACTTAATCAAATGCAAGCCATCCAAGTGTCCTGGCTGGGAATCTCCTTACCAGTCCTTTTTTTCTCCTTCTTCTTCCTTCTTCATCATCATCTTGTTCTTCTTCTTCAGCTTCTTCTTGGCCTGTCCCGACCAAGATAGATGCTCTCGCTCTCGACCAATATGGCTGATTGAAACCAAGTAACTTTCCATGCGACATGCGACAGGACACGCAGGACACGTGCAGTTATTTGCGGAATTTTGATAGATTTCCCTGCAACTGATTTGCGCACGTAGCAACCAGCGACAGAGCGGTGAATAAAGCAAATGGAGCGACCAGAGAGATCCTTATCCTTCCTGCTTCCTGCTCTCTAGTCCTTCGGCTTTCCAAACCAAAGTGCAAACCCCTGTCCCGTGCCCATTGAAGTTCGTCCCTTTTTTGCCCGCCTGTAAGTTTGTTGCCTTATTGATGAGCGTGTGCACTGGCAGAAAAAATCAAAAAAAAGGAAAAAAAAGGGAATAGGGAATAGGAATTGGAGGAACGAATGACACGAAATGGAATTGACTTGCCGGATAAGGTTCTTTTCCTCCTTTCAAAAGAGATTCCCTTGCAGATAGTTACTAATTAATTAAGACAGCTTGCTGGACTCCAAAGGACATTTTGGAGACATCAAGTTTCATGTCAGTGAAATAAAATTGATTAATTTAGGTGACTAAAAGTATGCTATGATATTGAATCGATGTAATATGTAAAAGCTCGTTGCTGAGGTGCGACTTTAAATCAATAAATAAAAAATTAAAAAATTAATAAATTAAATAAATTGTAAAAAACAAAAAATGTTTGAGTGAATGAGAATTTTATTGCATACTTTTTGGCTGTATTTTTAAGGGATTTCTGTAACCATCTTTACTGTTTCTCTTTTAAATAACTTTAGACATTTTATAAAATTAATAAAAATTAAATCAAATTAATAAAAAATTAAATTAAATCAATAAATAATTAATAAACAAAAAATGTTTGAATAATTAAGAATTTTATTGCATATTTATTTGGCTGCATTTAAAGAAAATTCTTTGATTTCTTTTAAATAACTTTAGAAATATTAATATAAATAAATATCAATATAAATAAAAAATTAAAGAATTAATAAATTAAATAAATTGTAATAAACAAAATATGTTTAAGTGAATATGAATTTTATTGCATACTTTTTGGCTGCATTTCAAGAGATTTATGTGACTTACTTGGATTTTTTCTAATTTAAAAATATGTTTTTTAACTCAAGGTACAATTATTTTTGCTTTTCCCATTGTTTCTTCTTCAATTAACTTATTCAACAAAAATAAATAAACAAAGAAAAAATATATGAAAAATAAGAGCCCCAAAAATAATTGAAAAAACAAAAAACCCTTAATTGTTTTCAGTGCCAAATGGACAGGGAAATAAGGACTAAAGCGACAGCACATTACGCAGGCCGCCAAAAACGATTCTCGTGTCTAAACTGACTGGCAGGACCTAGTACCAGGACATGAGTTCGAAGCAGGCACAAAAAAAGCTAAACAACAACAACAACAAAAAAATAGAGAAAAATAGAGAAACCATTATGGCAGAGGGAAGGAAATATGGGAAATGGTGAAAATCGGGGAGGGAAAAAGGGGGTCACATATCCAAATATCCATTTCTCACTCATTGCGTTTTTGGCAACTTGCTGCACAATTAAACGGCAAATCACGCCTAGGATTTGGTAAAAGCATCCAGTATCCTGCATACTGCGTCCTGCGTCCTGCTGCCTGCAGCAGCCTCTCCTGAATGCAGCAACAAAAGCAGCAAGAGAAAGGCAAAACCGCACAGAAAGCAATTGGGGAAATGGCACAAAAACTGGAGCATGGCCAAAAGGATCGAAAGAGAGGCCACGACGAGATTGATGACGAGCTCTCTGAGTGTGTGTGTGTGTATGATTGTGTGTGTGCGGGGAAAAACCAAACCACCGACGTTGGAAAACTTGGCCAGAGGGCAAAAAAAGTAAATTGCAAATGAAATGTACACACTGGCGGCGGTGAAGGCGGCACCGATCAGCGGGGGCGGCGGCGGCATTGGTCGGCCCGAAAGTCATAAAGAACTGGAAAAACAAAAGTTAAGCGAGACAGAGAGAGAGAGAGAGAGAGGGGGGAACAAAGAGAAGGAAAAGCTCCAGCTCGAGGCAGGGAAAACACAAAACACAACTTTCCGAAAAATTCCAATGAAAAAGGAGTTAATGCCTAGACAGGATATATCTCGAGTTATGGGCTTAAAGCGAATAAAAACAAATTGAGTTGCAAGCAAATTAAAATTATATAAAAACTATAGACAAATTACATATTTATATATAAATATAAATATAAATAAATTAGTAAGCTTAATTAAAATTCAAAGTATTTCTGTTAACTGAAAAGTTAATTCAAAACTTAACTGGACTTTAATAAATAAACTTTACATATTTTAATTGAATGTATATTAACTCTAACAAAATACTATTTTAATAGCAAATTAATAATAAAGAAACCTACAAAAATATGAAGTTAAGTATTAGATATTATTTTATATAATGTAAAATAGAATTAAATATTTTTAGATAAATTAATGAGCTTAAGCAAAATTAAAAATATTTCTGTTAACTGAAAAGTTAGATAAAAACTTAACAGGACTTTAATAAATTTCTTTACATATTTTAATTCAAATTTTTTCAAATATTTTTAGATAATAAACAAATACTGCAAAAACACAAAAAAAAATGGTTAAGAATAATATATTTTTAATATATAATGTAAAATATAATATGCTAATATTTTCAAATAGTTTAATGATCTTATATTAATATTAACAACATTTCTGTTAACTGAAAAGTTAGTTAAAAGCTTAACTGAACTATTTTAAATAAAATTAACATATTTTAATTGAATGTATATTAACTTTTACCAAATACCTTTTTAAATAACAAATTAATAATATAGAAACAAAAAAAAATAAGTTAGGTATTTGATATTATTTTATATAATGTAAAATATAATATTTAAAATAAAAGATAATATGTACAAACGATTCTTACAAAAGTATAAAAAAGGAAGCTCCCTTGCATTAAAATTCGATCATATAACTAAGCTAAAAATGTATTAATTACAACTCGGACAGCTTTTCTATGCTTGTTTTTTATTTTAGAATAAGAAAACGGCATTATAAATTTATAAACTTTAAAAATTAAAGTATTTTGTACATTTTTAACAATTTTAACGATGTTAACCCCTTATAAAATTTTGAAAAAAATAAAAAAGTGTTGTTTAGTCCAAACAGCTAGATAAATTCGACTGTTAATGCTGATCAAAAATAGACATGTTTTATAGGGTAAAAAACAACTCCTTCACTGATTGAAAATATAATACCCTGTAAGCAAGGTTAAAAATAAATATAAGCAACAAAATATTTAAAACTTTTAATAAAAATGTAACTTTAGTCAAAGAAAAATGTAAATAACTTACAAAACAAAACAAAACCAAAAAAATAACAAAATACCAAATACCAAAAAATCCAAAGGATAACCCACAAGATGAACCTTTGCTCTCACCGAATGCCATTTGTGTTTGTGGAGAATTCCAATGGGTTCAAAGGTGGCCGAAAACTATCAAATTGATTATCCATTATCCCCAATTGCAAGGTGGAAGTTGCCTAATTCTATTACCACCCCCTCTCCGCCACCCCCCCTCGCATTATATTCGATAGCAACCGCAAATGGATCCAAACAATAACTCACAAAAATCCTCACAATTTGCTCAACTTGAGCCCCCAAAAACACACACAGAGAGAGCAATGGGAGAGGGGATGAGGATGAGGATGAGTCCTGGACAAATGCTTGGGCTTAGCCCACTTGAGGGGCGCCCTCGGGTTTTGGAATGTAACCAACTCGAGTTAACCCATTAGTGCCTGCCTGGCCGGCAGCAGACAGGAGCAGCAGATAAACCCCAGTGAGAGGCGAGATGGAAATGAAAAAACAATTTCATTGCAAAGTGAAACGTAGAGTCACGTCTGAGCCGGGGCTAAGGAGGGGCTGAGCGGGAGGATCCCTTTCGTTCGTTGTTATTGCTTAGTTGGTGATTTTGTAGAGCAAGCAAATAAATTGGAAAGAAAAAAAATAACAGCAAAGAGATAGCTAAAAAGGGGGGAGGGGGGAGGGTGTGTAGAGAAATACAAGAAAAATCAGTCAGATAGCAGTCACTGCCTCGCCGCTGCCTTTCTCTCCTTTCGTCAGGTTCAGTCTCGCAATGATTGAATGCCCAGACTCAAACACACACACACACTTAAGGCACAAGTATCCAAGAGAAAAAAATACACACAAAAACTACACTGCGAGAAATAAGGGAGATTTAAAAGCTAACATAAAGTGTGGTTAAAAGTAAGCAATGATTTGTTTACATTTTATTTAATGTAAATTGGTTTCTTTTTGAATTGTAAAACTTTCTTAGCAATCTTTTGGGTGGTATTTTTAAGGGTTTTAAAAACTGCGAGAATTTTTTTAGCAGCTTAAATAATATATGGAATAAAGATATAGTTCAGGGAGTTAGTATTTATTGAAGTATTGATTATTTCTATTTAAATAAAAAAATCAAAAATACTTATAATATTAATTTAATAAAAATAAAACAAAATAAAACAAAATAAAATAAAATAAAAATAAACGAAGGATCGATAATAATAATAATTTCTAGATGAAAAAAAATTAAATTACTTAAATTAATGAATGAAAATAAATTACATTACTTTATTTAATAGTAAATTAAATCAAATTACTTTATTTAATAGTAATTTAAATTAACTTACTTTATTTAATAGTAATATAATTTATTTTCAGCTATAAATTATTATTTCTTATTTTATTTATAATTTAAGTAAATAAATAAAATTAATTACTATTACATAAAGTAATTTCATTTATTTTCATTTATAAATTTTTATTATTATAGTTTCTTTATTTATTTTTTTATTTTCATTATATGCCTGTATAATATACCCCCTAATTTTTCCCCTGTGTACTAAAAGAGCTCTCCCCGAGAGCAGCTCGAAATTCAATTGGAACCCTCTCGCAAATGAAGAATTTTCTCTGCATTTTTCTAGGGCACACGTACCAGGCACTCGAGGGTTAAGTTTTGTGGAAAGAGAGGGGGAAGAGAAAGAAAGAAACTGAGGGACGTAACTCGGATCAAGACGTCGTCCGAGCCAACATAAAATTTGTTGTGCAAAACATAAAAACCAAACATAGAGAACGACATGAAAATGTGGCAGGAAAGAAATAGAAATAGACGCCAGGACCAGTTCACCGACAGTGAACATTCCAACCAAACAATATATATACAAATATATATATACATATATAAGAGTGAGCAGAATGTTGGAAGAAACAAAGCCGAGGGGGGAAGGGAGGGATATATCATGAAAAATGTAAAGAAAAACTGGTGGAAAACTGGGCGAAAAAGGAATGTAAAACAACGTGCAGCTGAGATATAAAAACTAAATCAAAAAGGAAAACACAAACCGAGATACAAGTCCACGTCTTGGGCTAAGAATTTTGATGCACTTACAGAAATGTACGACTACGAGTACGAGTCCAAGGGCGGCCAGTCTATGCTTTGAGAGGGGGGGGCTTAGAGGGGGAGTGATGCTGCCACAAGTGGCACTGTGGCACACTGTGTGGCACTGGTGAAGGCAACGTTGATTGGCACAAGGCCAA
Source organism: Drosophila watanabei (assembly GCA_008042575.1). Classification (NCBI taxonomy): domain Eukaryota; kingdom Metazoa; phylum Arthropoda; class Insecta; order Diptera; family Drosophilidae; genus Drosophila; species Drosophila watanabei. The sequence continues at coordinate 8,948 of VNJS01006889.1, forward strand.
CGATACGATGATACAAGCCTCAGACTCGCTCACTTTCTCCCCACCAATCTCTGCAATTTTTCTTGCCCCTCTCTCTAGCACTCTCTATCTCTCTCTCTCTCTCCCTCTCTATCTCTCTAACAAACTCGCAAGTTTCAAGTATTCCTCCTTCAGACTCGGAGATAATGACCAGATTCCTTCAATTAGTTCAAGCAAACACACACACACACAAGCCAAGGCTTGACCATGGCAAAAACTCTCAAGTGCAAACTGGTCAGAGAAAGGGGTCGCTTTTGATACATTTTTGGGGGATTATTAATTAATAAATAATAATAATAAAAAAAACAAAAAAAACTGAAAAATAAACCAAAATAAACAAATGTAACTTAAAGTTATAATGAATTTTAGTAACCTTTTAAAGTCTTTAAAAAAGCCAGACTCCTTAATTATAACTAATGTGAAAGAAGCCTCTTTTTATATATTTTTTGGAGAGATTATTAATAAATAAATATGAAATATACAGATATAATTAAATAACTAATAATTAATATATATATAATATATAATATAATTATATATATAATGTATAATAATTTAAAAAAAAAACAAAACAAAACAATTAAACTTAAAGTATATATAGAATTATAATACCTTCTCATAATATAATCAGATTTTCTAACTAAAACTGATCAAAGAAGAACCTGTTTTTATGTACTTTTTGAAATGATTATTAATTAATAAATAAAAATAATAAAAACATACATATATTAAAGAAATAAAATAGAAAAAAATAAAAAGAAAACATTGAATTGTAATACTTTACATAAACCTTTATATTTAAAACTCAGATTCATTGAGTGAGATTCCTTGGTTAAAGAGTAGCTGCTTTTCGTACAATTTTTGGGTTGAATATTAATTAATAAATAATTATAATAAAAACATATAAGAAAATTAAGTCAACAAACAAGTAAATTTTAAAGAATATAAATATTTATAAAATTCTTTTAATATCCTTTGAAAGAGCAAAGCTTCTTAAAAAAAAAAAAATGTTCAGAAAGTAGGAGTTTTTCAAATATTTTTTGAGGTAATTATTAAATTATAAATACAAAATGATAGTTAACTATAAAAAAAAAAACAATATATTACTAAAAATAAATAAGAAAAGTAAATAAAACAAAAGAACAATTTAAAGGATATAAAGAATTATAAAATCCTTTTATTATCCTTTGAAAAATGTTAGGATCCTTACGGCTCTTTCTGGTCAGAAAGTTGCATTCATTCCCAAGTTTTTTGGGGTGATTATTAATTAGTAATAAACACTTGTAAATTATTTATAAATACATAAATTTAAACAACATAAAACCAAATTCAAATTAAATAAATAAAAAATACATAGAATAATAATCCCCCTAAAAAAAAGCAACTATAAAAATCAACTATAAAAATCCCCAAATCAATTGCATGTCTGCCTTAGCCTCTTAATAAATTATAGGTAAATCAACCGCAGATAGATGCCTCCTTCAGCCGTGACCAAATCCACATCCACATCCTCATCCAGTTCCCATAACCCCCATCACATATCCCCTATCCCCTATCCCCTGATCCCTTTGGGAGTTTTACTAGAAACCCTTCTCAAAAATGTACCACGCCGCTCGTCATTTATCGAGTGAGGAGCGTGATGCCGCAGTCCGGCGATGGAATTGCGCCGGATTTGATTGCCGGTTCCCGGTCACGCCTTCGGCAGCAGAAGTTCACTACGCTCCTTGCGTTTTTTATTTTATATATTTGCTGATCCTTTAGGAGCTTAAAAACCGCAATAAATAAATCTTTTTGGTGAGCCCAAAAAAATAAGAAAAAAAAACCGAAATAAGCGGAAAGCTGGCTATTCCCTCGAGCTGTCAGCCTCGTTGACGGTTTGCGGCCACGGATGCGGATGCGGATTCGGTTTCGGTTTTGGTTTCAGATGCGGATGCGGCTGGGCCTGCATAATGACCCACAAGCATAGCGCCGCGAGTTTATTTCGCCTTTATTTTATTTATACTCTTATTCCCCTGCCCCTGCCACTGCCACATGCCAGCAACTTGGTAATCTTTTGCATCATCGAGAGCGAATGAAGTACGTGGCGGGAAGCGCTGGATGGATGATGGTGGCAGCAAGCTGGAGGCTGTTGTTGCGACTGTTGCTTCTTCGGGAAAATGCATAAACAAGCAGACGGCGAGCTGTGCTGTGCTGTGCGGCGCCTCCCAAGTCCTTTGGCTGCCACATCCAGGCGCCACTTGAAATTACATGGCCCCAGTGGAGGCAACCGAAACCGAAACCGAAACCGAAACTGAGACCGAGACCCAAAACGTAGCCCAAACCGAGACCGAGACCGACACAGACACCGCCACCGAGACCCCGTCCGAAAAACCAAACACCAAAAAAAGGAAGCCCCACCGTGGTTGCAAATTGTATTTCAAAACTGCATTTAAAAATAAGGCATAAAAATGCAGTTTATATTTTTGTTATAAGAGGTTTCTGGTGTATCGTTTAAATATTGAAAATCATCAAATTTTGATGTATAACAACATTTTTATATAGCGTATTCAGCAACATCTTAAATACATAATTAGAAATTCTGCATTAAAAAAAAAATTGAAAAAAAATACACCATAAATTCCGTATATCAATCAGATATTGGAAGCTTTTTAGTAATCGATAATACTGAATATCGAAATATATCGACAATTTTTGTAAACTGTATAAAGACTTTAGGAAAAACATAATAAAAAAAAGCATTCATAGACTCTGTAAAGCAATGATTAAATTTCATAATTGTAGGGAAATTACAACAAAAGACAAAAAATGTATTCAAGCTTTCGGTTTAATCGATAAAATGAAAGTGCAATAAATATCGAAATTTATTTTATTTTATTTTATGTAGAATGCAAAGTGTATTAAAAAAAAATGCTTTTTTTATTGGCATTAAAATAAGATGGTAAAAGTCGTAGGAAAACTGCAGCAGAAAAAATAAGTATACGCCAATAAAATATCAAATATCAATTAAATCAAATATTAATCGAAAATATCGAATTGCGAAACATATTAAAATTTGTGTGCAATTTAAAAAATTTTTAATAAAGCGTTAAAGTTGGAAACGGAAATTGGATTAAGCATAAAAAAGCGCAAATATATAAAATATAGATATATTTTTTTAATCAAAAGATAGATATCAAATATCATATAAAAAAAATATTTCTAGCGGGAAACATACCAATTTTTTTAATATTTCCAAGCTTTTATAGCTTGGTAATAAAGGTAATAATTTAATATAAATAAAGAACATTATACTACTATATTACTATATATAAAAATATAATTAAATAAAATTCTTAAATTGAAATTAAATATATTTCAAATACTAAAACACTTAAAAGGCCTAATTTAATTAATAATTTTAATTTAATGTAATAATTTAATAAAAATATAGCCATAATACGTAAATATATAAATAAATAAGTCAATACAAATTTTAAAATTGAAGTTAAATATATTTAAAATACCAACACAATTAAAAGACCTTAGAAATGAATGCAATTTTTTTATTTAAGTCCAGTCCGAATTAAGTCCAAATATTAACCCATTAAAATATAAATAACCATGCAGAATTAAATTAAGTCCAAATGTTAACCCATTAAAATATGAAAAAACTTGCAAAATTAACACTACTTTTCTCTTTTATCGAGTGACCACTATGCAGAGAGTCCCTGGCTGAGATATTGAGAGGCCTGAGAGAGGCTGAGAATGAATGGGAGTGGCTGTGGGAATGGCAATGGATATCGGAATGGCAGTGGCACGGACAGTTTCGGCTTGCTACTCGCGTAGCCAGGAGGGGTGAGGCAGGCAGGGGAGGCGGGGGGAAGTGAGGTGAGGCAGGAAGGAGCGTTTCGCATATGTAGCCATAGCCAGCACGTTCTTCATTCAATGCCATGAAACGTGTTAAGGAGTTGGGGATCCTTTTCCACATTTTGCTTCCTTTTTTTTTATTCTTTACTTTGCAATGCAAGTCCTGTGCTCGTCCTCGCCCTCCTGCTGCTCCTGCTGCTCCTGCTCCTGCTGCGTGTGTGGGTAGAAAATTTAATCAGTATAGCATTGCGAGCATTCCGATAGACAACCTGAATTTAGATAACAAATTATGCATTGCCTCCCTCTCACGACCATTACAATTGTTGCACAAATGTGTATAGATATATATATACGTGTGTGTGTGTGAGAGAGGGGGTTAGACCAGGGTTGGGGCATTTTTTAGGGGCGGCTGTCTTGCTGATACACGAGAACGTGCCACAGAGGCTGGCTCTTTGTGGGCAACCTTTTAGGCGAGTCTCCTCTGCTTTTGGTTTTTTCTGCTTTTTCTGTTTTTTTTTTCTCTCTGTTTTTTTGGGCAGAGGTCAGCAATTTTCATTTGAGGGCTTTGGCTTCGGTTTCAAGTGAAGCTGAGGCTGAGGCTGAGGCGAAATTTAGTAGGTCGCCAGGAAATGACAGTTATTGCCATTTGCCTTTTCAGTTCTGGCACAGAGTCCTCTGTGTAGTGGAGCTCGTTTTTACACCACAATTACGAGCGATGAATGAAAATGCAATGGGAAAATGCTTTTTAAAATGGAAGTACCACACACACATACACAGAGGAGCCCCAAAAAGCATGCTGCGGGATTTTGCCACAAAGCAAAGGCTCAAAGCCAGGCTACATTTTGTTTATTTCTGCCCCGTCAGTCACGTGTTGACGCAGTTTCTCTTTTTTTTTCGCCGGTTCCAACTTCTCTCTTTTTTACTCTTTCTCTCTCTCCCTTTTTTCAGCTATAATTGCACTTTGGTTCCGTTTCCAGTTCACTTCCAGCTCGCTACGTTTCGATTTGTTGCCGAAATTGAGTTATGCCACACAACAGGTTCCGGCTTCCGGGTTTCGGGATTCGGGATCGGTATTGGGGATTCAGGACTATGGACTCTGGTTTGGTTATTCCTGGCTTGCGGATACAGGATACAGGAGCTTCACTCAACTGGAAGGCAGCGGCTCCACAAAACTGAGAACCTAATTGGACACATTGATTGTAAAAGCAAACGAAAGCCAACTAACTGCCAAGGAAAAACACGACAGCAGCAAATAAAGAAACATAAAGAAACAAGAAAAAAAAAAAGCAAGCATAAGACAAGCATAAAACAATAGGCACACAACTGTACCCAGAAAGGAGTTGGATTTTTACTTAAAGTTTAAGAAAATTGTAAAAAAGAATTTAAGCAATATCATTGTTATTTATATTTATATGTAATTTATATTATATTATAATTATGAAATAATATAAATTGATAATAAATATAATAATAAATATATAAATTACTTTATTTTAAAATTAAAATAGAATCAAAACTAATCCTCCAACGCGAAACTGTACCACTTTAAAGAAAATCCCCGCCTTCAATCGCTCGACTCTCCCTCTCTCTCTCACCTATGGAAAATGGGAAAACTGGGTGAGGGAAAATGGAAAATGTTACTGAGAATAAAAGTCAAAAGTGCAAAGGCCCCTCTCGTCGCGTCCCGAAATTGTTGTCATAATCCAAAGTCAAATAACCAATAAACCACACACACACATAGGCAAACCACGCACACACTAGCACAAACACGTGTCCAATTTTCGCATGGATTTCAGTTTTTCATTTTCTATTTTTTCTATTTTTTTGTTGTGAGTGCTGGGCAAATAAATGAAATGAAATGAAACGAAACGAAATGAAATGAAACATTTTAACAATAAATGCAAATTTAGCTAAGCCGCCTATTGGCAACTAAAACCGACACGGACGACAAAATAGACAAGAACGGACAAGCACACACAGCCGCAGACTTAACCATACACTGGGAGAAACGAATGGAAGTATAAAGTGTATCGATTTACAAGAAAATATAACATTTATTTGTTTTTAATTATTTATGTTGACAAATTTATATTGTTTATTTAGATAATGGTTTTGTTATATTGCTTTACATATTGAAATATAATTGCGTATTTTTTTAAGAGAAATATTTGTATAAACAACTTATTTCTCAATTTTCTAATATTTTCAAATTTTTTTTTTTCATTTTTCAAGGGTTTCAAATTTTTGCTCTTCGTGTACTTTTTTTTTCTATTTAAATTTATTTTTATATTTTCCTATAATAAATATTTATATTTTAAATCCATTTCTTTATTTTTATGCATTTTTTGTTAGATTTCGATTTTTTCCAGTGTGCCTTTACGCACACACACGCTAACGCAGATCGAAAAGTCTATAAAGCAGGCCAAAGCCACACACACAAAAAAAAGAATAGAGAAAGGAGCCCCGAACAAAAATGCGATGAGCGGAAAAAAAAGGCGGGCGGGATGAGGAGGCAGCGGGACAAACTTCGGGCATGCAAATTTTTTCGCTTTATTTTCACGCGCATCTGGCGCACTCACACACACACGCACACAATGGAGAACTCAAATGCGTGTGTGGGTGAGCGTGAAAAGTGAATGGCGATATGTGTCAGCGTGCGGCTTTTGCGGCAGAGCGAAAGAGACAGATAGCCGACCAACAAAAAAATACAAATAAAATATATAAAAATAAATAAAATAAAATAATAAAATAAATTTGTTGTTGTTGCTTATATATATTTTGTTAACCCTTGCATGATTTAATACGACAATGGGTCTGGCGGTTGCCTTCTGCGGGTGTCGTCCTTTCTGTCCACATATGGGCCCATAGAACCCAAAAAAAAAAAAAAAACACCAACTAAACCCACTCGACTAAGCCTTTATTTAAAAACAAACTAAACACAAAGCAACTGAGGGCAGATCTGCACATAGAAAAATAATCGGCTATGAAAATAATGCACTAAAATATTTATTATTATTTATTTATTATTATTTCTTATATAAAATAATAATTACTTCTTTTCTTCTTTTATTTTTTACTTTATTCAGCTTTTTCTTTTCATTTCTACATAGTTTTGTATATATTTAAGATATTATTAAATTAAGAAACTGATAATTTAAGCTAAAATCCAAAAAATCATTAAAAAGATTAATTTAAAATACCAACAATAAATATATTAAAATTGCTTGATATAATCACTTTTTAACTTGATTTTGTAAAGAATTTTCATATGCTAGTTTTAAAAAATTCAGAAATAGAGCCTAGATTTTTAAATTACCTATATTTTAATTTATTCCATCTCAAAATTCTTTATTTTTTAAATAAATAAATATAGTTCGGTATTTTTTTTAAGCTGATTCCGCAACAAACAAAAGTTCGATTGCAATCGTTCAGCTGGAACATCGATTGCGTCGATTCCAGCGATTTCTCTCAACCAAACGACTTGAAATTTGAAAAGTAAACAAAACGATGATAAAATAATACAAAAACAAATAACAAATACAAATACAAATATAGTAGCGGCAAAAGCACACACATATATACACAAAACTGGTACAGGACTGCGCCACACAGATGTGTGGCCGGTGGGTTTCGGTTTTTGGTTATAGATGGTTGCATATAAACTGAAAATCGAAAACCATATTTCAATTTGCGGCATTTAGCACACACACACAGAGGAACACACTAACACACACACACAGGACTCAGACACAGACACTCTGGTGAAAGGACACGCATGATCAAATTGATACGCTTGCCGTAACGAGCAGCGTTCGTTGAGTGAGAGAGTGAGTGAGTGAGTGGGACTGCTGTGGGGTTAAGGTGGCATGCGGTGGGTTAAGCCAATGGGTAGGGGGGGAGCAAAGGGTTGTGCCAAATTTCAGGCAAGCAAAAGAAGAGAGTGGGGGGAGCCTGAGGAGAGAGCAACATCGGCGGCAACTAATCGACCCGGGAGCATCGAATGCCTCGGAATCAAATATAAATTGCAACTCTCTGTCTGTGTTTGCATGTATGTGTGCAGAAAAACACTGCAAAAAAAATAGGGGAACTTGAAAACATATAAAATATAATATAAATATATAAGAAAATATTTTTAAATAAATATTTAACTAATTGATATAAAGTTGGATATGTTGTAGAGTTTAATAATTACAATAATTCTAAAAATTACTACTTACATACATTCTTAGTAATTTAAGTAATTTATTCAATGATAAATAAATTTATTTTTAACTTTTCTTCAACTTTATAGCTCTTTTTTTTAGTGTACTCATAAATGTATGCATTTCCTGTGACGAGCATGAACGGCATTTTGAACTGAAATGCTGCCTCTGCTTGAGCCGATTTTGGCCACAGTCTCCAATGGAGATTGCTCGCACAGCCTCTGCCTCTCCCCCTCTCACTTTCTTCCTAAACCTCTCCCAATTCCTCTCTTTTTCTCTCTTTCCACTGTATCTAATGCCCAAACATGATTTTACACCTCGACCGCCTCTAAATATTGCGGTATTTGCGTGCCTGCCAAACATTAATGGTAAGAGAATATGAAGAAAAGAGACTGTAAGAATGTTAGGAAAAGAGCAGAGAAGAAAGAGAGAATGGTGGTGAGGCTTGAAGAATTTCGGAGAAACGTAGCCGTGTGGCCTCCCAAAGCTTCATACATCATTCAACAATGAGCGGACGCCTTTGTATCTCTTCATGGGTAAGTGTGAGTGTGTGTGTGTGTGTGCAGCGGATGTCATTTGTATAAGTTTATATGCTGGCTTTTCACCTCAGCCGCCCTCTCAGCTGCTTTCACACATATAAATACATACGTATATGTATGTTATATGTATGCATATATAGAGAATTGACCCCTTTTTTCCCCACACTCCTTTCTTTCCAATTTTCTCGCATTACTTCCTTCTTCCTGCTGCTACTGATGCTGCCTCAATGGAGTTGGGAATTTTTGAGGCGCTGAAAAGCATGCCTTAAGTTAGCTCAGGACGCAGGAAGCGCAATTAATGCGTATCGGAGTTAATGACTCCCTGGAAACAATATAAAGACGATCCTTGGCAAGCAGACAGTCGCCAGGGAGATATTTAAAAGAAAAGTTAAGGAAATAAACAGGCAGAAAAATAAAGTTTTATTTAATGTATAAAAAATATATGTGGAAATAGATTCAATTATCAATTAAATTTAATTTTCAGTTAGGAGCTAACGTTTCCGACCCTATAAACCATATATATTCTTGATCAGCATTAAAAGCTGATAAAAGCTCAATTTTATCGAAAGTTTATAGAGGTTTTCATAGTCAAAAATGTACAAAAAATTGTTATGTTTTAAAATTTAAAATTTATAATGCAAATTTTGTAATCTTATAAAAACTAGCATCGAAAATTTAATCCAAATTAAAATGAAGGCATTTTTGGCTTGAACTTTAAGTTTTCTTCCTTTCTTGTTTATTTAATAATTTATATTTAATTGCATCCTTTCATATATTTATTTTTTACCTCGATTCTAAATATATTTCCTACTAAATTTACTCCCCGTTTCTATTCTCAACAAGATAATATTGACTTTACATTCACATTTTCCGCCATTTACCTTGATTTCTATTTCGTATTATTTGTTGGCTGATCATTGTAAGCCAATATTTGACTTTTTGTAATTTAAATACTAAATTCGCTGGTCGCAGATATATATATATATATATATTTTTAGATATATATTTGCACTTTTACCGCCTCCTCTCTTTTCTCAGCTTTTCATTACACTCGGTTCCCCCTTATCGCATCGCTGCACACCTTCCAACCCCAAAAAACTTTTTCGCCCCCGCGTACTTTTCGCGCCCCCACTCCCGGATTTTCCCCTTGCCCCGATATCAGCTACCCCTGCCCCAGCCCCTACCCTTACCCCTGCCCTTCTATTGACCACAATTATGAGGTGCTTTTAATCATATTACAGCCACCGCCACCGCTCCTCCGGCAATCTCCTTTGTGGTCCTCCTGTGACTGCCGAGGCGTGTCTCAGTTGGCTTATTTTTTACGCCCGTTTTTCTTCGCCCGCTCCTTTGCTCCCTCTCTCTCTCCCTCTCTTATATATGTATATATATTATTTTTTTCCTGTGCATTATTTCCCGCTACCCTTGACCTTCAGTCCCCCGAACCCTCTGGCCGGGAGTGACTGGGCTAGGTGACCTTTTTGAATGAGTCTCCACGGAATAAGCGCGTCCGCCTGGCTGACTATCTGAGCGCCACCAGAGCTCCACAGAGCGGTTAGCTTCGATTGGAGCTGGCAAAGGCAATGGAGCTTAGGTTTACTTTAAACAAATAATAAAAAAAATTACTACCCAACATTTATGAAAATCAAGTAATACATAAATATACTTGAAAATGTGGTTAAATATGAAAATATTCTTTGCCTTGCAGACTTCTTATGTTATTTTAATATTATATTTTAATTTATATTTTATTTTTTTATTATATATGCAATTTTCATATATTAAAAATATTTAATATATTATTTAAAATATATATTATTTTTTATATTATTTAAATATATTACATATATATCAATTTTTACTTACATTAAGCACGAGAAACATAAAATTCACGGTCGCCATGTCATTTAATTTTAAAATTCTTTTTAACAAGCTTACTTAGTATTTATTATATTATGTTTTTATATTTAAAAAAGTGATTATTCATTTTGTTTAACGATTTTTACATTATGTATTTTGTATATATTTAATAATTATTAATATATATTTATATATTAAAATTCACGGTCGCCATGTCATTTAATTATAAAATTCTTTTTAAGAAGTTAGCTTAGTATTTATTATTTTATGTTTGTATATTTAAAAAAGAGACTATTGATTTTGTTTTACGATTTTTATCTAATAAGGTATTTTATATATACGTAATATATATTTATATATAAAATCACGGTCGCCACATTGTTACATTTATAACATAAATATCCTTTAATTTAAGCAAATAACTTTCTACTAATTATAAAACTTTATTATATTTAAATACTAGCATATTCCTTTTATTTAAGATTTCATATGTTAAGTTACTAAATTTATTGTGCTTTTTTTGATTTCTTTTAACCAAATTTAATTCTTTAAGTTTAAAACCTATAAATCTCTTAAATTTCTTGCTCCTAGGAATAACGCTTAAAAATTGGTACAAAGTGTGACAGGAAAATAGATACTTTTAACGCTTATCGCTGTTCTATTAGACACGCGCCGCGACCACGCCCTCGGCCCCCAACTCCTGCAGGACTTTTACATTGCCAAAAAGCCCCTCCCCCCATCCAACCCCCATTGTTTTCGAAAAATGTTTCGTTAGAAAAGTTTTTGGTGGCGCAGAAGAGCGACAGATTTCGAGCATTTATTGTTGTTATTCCGGTTGTCCTCAACTTAAGTGATTCATTTGCGCTTAAGACACAAATGATTTCGTTCAAATTCAGCGCTCAACGAACTAAGTAAATAAGTCAGCCAAGTCCTCGGAGGAGAACTTACTTTCCTTTCGTTTCTCGTTTTCTCATTCTCTCGTTTTCCCGTTTCTCATTTCTCGTTTTCGAAAACCGCAAAATGTAAATGCAAAGTGCGCATAATTTTACGAGACATGGACGGCGCTTGGATGGGGGGGACAGGTCTCTTCTGTGCCTAATTGACTGCCATTTCAAGTGGAGTTTGGCTTTCGCCGTTCTTCGGGGGGAGGGGGGAGGGGTGGAGGAAACTCGGCCGGTACCGGGTTATTATGCCAGACTTTTGAAAACTTGTTTTCATCGCTTTCCCTACCCTCTCAGAGCACATTTTTATGCACAACACACGCCAGGCGAAAAAGCTAAGGAGAAAGAGCCAAAGAGAGAGAGCTTTGAGGGGAAATGTAGAGCAGAGGGGCAGGATGGTATTATAGTGACAGGCAACTGACACTCGGCAGAATATAATTTACAACGCCGCTCTGTTGGCCGTTGACCAGCGGAAAAGCGCAAGTTTTCCACGCGCACCACAAAACTCTGACGGAGTGCACGGCGACAAAACGAAGACGTCACGGTCGCCATCTTAATACATTTTTTAATATATTCCTTCACTTGTTTACTTTTTATTTAGTTTTTGCTTTAACTATATATGAATTTTCATAAAAATAAATGAGTATATATATTTAGAAAAACAATATGCGTTTTGCAAGACCAAATATTCACGGTCGCCATGTAAAACTTTAATTTGTTGACAAACTATTTGTTTTAGCTCTTATAAATTATTAAATATATATAAATATATTGTGGTAGGATATATATGCACAAGGCCCACTGTACATTGTATTAGCATAGGTTGAGCCTGAAGCCCATTGTATCGAAGAGGCACACGACATACCGAATCCCCGTTAGATTTAAGCATAACACTGTCATCTCTGTCCATCATGTACTTTAGCATTAAGAGATAAATATGTATACCTAACGCACACATACATAGATAGAGAAGAAGCGCAGTGGAAGAGGAGGAAGTCGAATTCATTCGGTGGCTTGTACTGAAAACGATCACACGTAATAAAAAGAAGAATTATATTAAAGCACGGTGTAAATCATTTAACGTTTACAACATCAGAAGTGGTCACTACTCACTATGCCTGACATGGATTTAAACCAATTCTCGGTGCTCCAGCTTAAAAACTGGTTGGAAGCTCTCGGGCGCCCAACGTCCGGCACAAAAGCGGAGTTAATTGTGCGGCTGCTAGCCATCTCTTCAGAAGCACGTGGCAATCCGCCAGAAAACACTGGATCGACAGAGGAAATCGAAGGAGCTGCATCTTTGCCGGTACAACAGGAGGCACGAGGCGAAGACTCGCAACCGATCTCGTTCGACGCGCAGCCAATGGCGTCGGAAACCGTAGACAATCTCGATTTGGAGCAGCTATCGCTTGTGGACGCCGAAAAAGCCGCCCTGCAGAAAATTCGTAACGAAATAGAGGCTAGCGTGGCTGTGTTACAGAGGATTCACTCGCAAATCGAGGACGCAAGCAAGAACAAGTTTGTACGTGAGCAAGAAATCCATGACGTCATCGAAAGCAACATGGATAATTCGAGCAATGTTATCATTGGCGTCAACAGCGACTCTGTTAAAGTTAACAGCACTAAAGTTAGCATCGCAGCCGATAACATCGGTACGGACAATACCAGTGTTGGAGAACAGACCGTCGGCAGTGTTGCTCAACGCCATTACACAAATGTAAACAAAGTGTTAGAATCTCCAGCAGCATCGCTTGCCTTGGCTAAGGAAGTTACAATGGAATACGATGGCAGCGAGTGTGCGCGCAATTGGGTCACACAGCTTCAGAACATTGGCAAAATATATAATTTAGACGACGGGTGCTTGCACATGCTCCTAATTGCCAAGCTGAAGGGAAACGCACAACGCTGGCTGCACGCAAACGCCACGCGCATTCTGGAGTCTGCCGATCAACTTTGCGAGCAGTTAATCATAACGTTTGGGATTAAGATGTCCAAAGGAGAGTTGAGGAGCGCATTCCAAAGGCGCCAATGGCGTCCAGAAGAAAAGTTCACTGCGTATTTTGAGGACAAGATCATGCTAGCTAACGACATCAACATCGATGTGGAGGAGCTCCTAGAAAACATCATAGAAGGCATTCCAGCACCAGCTCTGCGTAACCAGGCGCGCATTCAATGTTTTTCCGAACCAATGCAGATCTTGCGGGCCTTCTCGGAAGTGCGTTTGCCAGAGCGCAAAACGGGAGGCAGTTCGGCAAAGCAGCTCTCTGGAGGAGGGGCAGCCAACAAGGATTTACGTTGCGCCAACTGCAACGCTAAAGGGCACTTCGCCAGGGAGTGCCTCAAACCTAAGAGGGAGCCCGGTTCCTGCTATGCCTGCGGGACGTTTGGACACTTCGTCGGGCAGTGCCCGGAGCGCAAGAGCGCGAACACAAACAACTATGTAAGACATGTTAAGATTTTTTTTCACAATTGCTCTAAAACCCCGTTAATTACAGAATGCCTCATAGACACAGGGAGTCCCATTTCATTTGCAAAACTATGCAGTATATCCAGTAAAGTTAATTTAGAACCTGTTTCGGAAAACTATTTCGGGCTGAATAAAAGCCAATTGAGAATATATGGAAAAATTTTATGTTACGTTATGAAAGAAAGAATAAAATGTTACTTTTATATGTACGTGGTTCCCAACGAGTCTATGAGTCATGATGTAGTTTTGGGACGAAATTTTATGGAAGCTTGTCAGTTGAAACTGGATATGGACACGTTGGAAAGGGTTACGCTTAAGACCTTAGATGCCGAAAATGTTAGTGAAACAGTTAGTGAAACAGTTAGTGATACAGTTAGTGAAACAGTTAGTGATACAGTTAGTGAAACAGTTAGTGAAACAGTTAGTACAGCGATTAGGGAAAATATCAGCACGGAAATTAGTGAAATTGTTAGTCCTACAGTAAGTAAAATTATTAGTCCTACGGTTATCGAAACAGTTATTCCCTTAGGTACAGTTATGCCCAGTTATGAAGAAGCTGTTAGAGAAATATTTAGTATTGATTGCGTGGGGGATGAACAGATGAGTTATATATGTGGCACAAATAATGACCAAGTCTTAAACCGCCGATTAAAAGAGATTATTGCGGGTAATTACTTAAATGTAGAAAAGCCTGCAGAACCTTTTGTTAAATGTGAAATAAAAAAAAGCCATTTAGCTGCGCCCCTAGACGACTGGCTTATTCGGAGAAAGAAAAACTACAAAAATTGTTAGATGAAT
>VNJS01006891.1:0-11135 GCA_008042575.1 Drosophila watanabei
TATCTCCCTGAGCGTTGATTCCATGATCCGTCTGAGGGTCGAGGGTGAGGTGTCTATCGACCCTCAGACGGATCATGGAATCAACGCTCAGGGAGATATGTGAGTGGGCGGACAAGGTAGGGCTCAATATCAACGCGGACAAGACGGACCTCATTCTTTTTACCAAGAGATACAAGGTACCGCGATGGATCCCCCCAAAAATTAACACAACTTGGCTGACCCCGAAAACACAGGTCAGATACCTCGGCAATGTGCTAGACAGCAAGCTGACATGGAGGCCCAATGTATTGGAGAGGGTGAAAAAGGCCACCATAGCGCTATACGCATCTAAGAAGATGCTTAGCAGCACATGGGGCCTTTCGCGCGCTCTAATGCACTGAGTCTACATATCGATGGTGCGTCCGACACTGCTGTATGGAGTCCTAGTGTGGTGGCAAGCCACAGAGAAAAAGACCTACTACAAGCTTATGGAGAGAACCCAGCAGCAGGCACTGCTCTGCATTACAGGGGCGCTGAGGTCAACCCCACAAAAGCACTCGAGACAATCATCGGAATTGATCCCCTAGGTATCCATGGGCATCTGACAGCAGGAAAAGCGGCACAACGCCTGGTTGTATTATGTAATATGTCGCTACAAGGATTTGGGCACAGTTCAATTGGCCGAGACATAAGCAGTATTTCTGACTACATGATACCAAGAACGTGCCCGGATGTAAAAACCACAGCATTCATGGGACCCAATAACTGGAAAACAGGTCAGGACCATGTTCAACACCTTAATATTTACACCGACGGCTCCAAGATGGAAGGAGGAGTTGGAGCGGGCATATACTGTGCGGACCCTGAAATGAGGCTGTCGTATAAGCTACCAAGTCAATGCATCATATTCCAGGCGGAAGAATTCGCCATCGGTAAAGCGGCAGATCTTGCGCAGAGCATAAACCGTCCATATGAGGCGGTCAATTTGTTCCTAGATAGTCAATCGGCGATAAGACACATGTAATCGTCAACGGTCAGATCCAAAAATGTACTATTAAGCATGGAGGCACTAGGTATCCTGAGCACGACTAAGTCAGTGAAGATCTACTGGGTTCCCAGCCACCAGAGCATCGATGGTAACGAAACCGCGAATAAACTTGCAAAGGAAGGCGTCGGACTGGCGAATGAAAGAACAGAAAATGTTCCGGTTTCCCGAAGAAAGCTCCAAAGTGAACCAGAGGAAAAGGCCAAGGAAAAAGCAAAAAGCAGATGGAGGAGAAACTCCACTACCTGCAAAATATCAAAGATTATGTGCAAAGAGCACAAAGAAAATCTCAGTTACTTCGTGCTGCATCTTCCACGGAGGGATTGCAGACTGTCAGTAGGAATTTTCACAAGTCACTGCCTGACCGCGATACAAGCTTGGCATCACCGAAATCGCAAACTGCCGGATATGCGATAAATCTGGGGCAACCGAAACCCTGGAGCATCTCATTTGCAAATGTCCGGCTCTAACAAGGTCAAGAGTACGACACCTAGCCGCTCCGTCTCTGGTGTCACTGGTAGATGCCTCCAAGAGAAAGCCAGGCGAACTACTTGCCTGCGCTAAAGCCACCTCGATCCTTAAGGACTTCGAAACCCGCAGTAACAATTCATAGGTCCACCCCAGAACAACCCGGGCAACTAACCTAACATATATGATATAGTCGTTCGATTTTTATGAAATTTGCAATAAAATTCAGAAAAAAAAAAAATAAAATACTTAAATCAAAAAGCTATACATTTGTTTCTAAAAATTTCCCGTCCGTTCCTATTGCAGCTATATAATATAGTAGTCCGATTTTTATAAAAAATAAATCTGAAAATATGAAATAATATTTAAAGCTTATAACCGAGAGTTGATCAAAATATATTAAAAAACAGTGAAGCTATGATTTTTTTCA
The DNA here is from genome assembly GCA_008042575.1 of Drosophila watanabei. Taxonomy (NCBI): domain Eukaryota; kingdom Metazoa; phylum Arthropoda; class Insecta; order Diptera; family Drosophilidae; genus Drosophila; species Drosophila watanabei. The sequence goes on from VNJS01006891.1 coordinate 1,923, forward strand.
ACAAACTTACGGATCGTTTGTATGTTACAACCATCACTATGTAGGCAGCTCTGTTTCGTGTTGTTGATGGAAAATCTTAAGCACCGGCTTCTGCGTAAGCAAATTTTTGTGCAAAAGCCGCTGCCTTTCCTTCAGTAATAACTGTTCGCGCCGGAGGGCTCTCAAGCGCTCTCCCGATCTCAATCTCCTCGGCCGTTTGCTCGCTCCCTCCTATTCTAACCAGCAAACGGCGCCTATCAACTCTTGCTTTGTTAGATTAAAGTTAGTCTTAATTCAGCATTGAAGTTGCTGGATTTTTCCAGCAACTACCATCGCACCCCAACCATTCGGAAGCATTTTCGTGCCAGCCCGGATTACAATCTGCGAAACTCCGCCCACTCCATTTCATGGTCCTTCGATCGACGGAATTTATTTTCTTTTTTTTACAGTGCAAAAGTGCTTTGCCAATATCGGCCCTATACTTCGTAGCACTGTGATCCGCTAGTGTACATATCTATACATACATACATATATATATATTACATCCATACATCCAAGTTCACATTCACATACACACATCACGTCCGTCACTAAACTGTCCTTTGCCTTCCAAGAAAAAGTATTAAATATACAAACATACATAGAACACAAAATTATTAATTACATATAAATAATTTTCGACAAAACATTTTTATTAAATATACATATACAACCCAACATACCAAAATTCATCCGTATAAATTTACCCATTTATATGCAGTACCAAAACTCATCAATAGGTCACATTCGTCAACGACTCTCTCGCGCTCTTATTTTTCTCTTGTTCAAAAATTGTTGATGAAAGAATGATTAAAAGTTGATGAATATTGGTGATGAAAAGATGATGAAAAATAAGTCAAAAACAATCAGTCTTTCACCAACAAAGAGCAGCGTTTATGTAGTCACTCTCGCTCGAACTCTTCTTCTCTCAACAATAATATTCCGGACCGTGTAAAACATAACCAACAATAAGAGAAACCCGTTGTTCTTACTCAGTGTTCTCTTTGGTCTTCTGAGACGCATTATTATTACTTTAGCTTTGATATGATAATTAAAAAACTATTACATTTATAAAAAATGTTATGGACTATTGATGAATTGTTGATGAATTTCTTGATGAATTGTTGAAAAATTTTTGGCAAAATGTTGACGAATTTGTGGTCTAAAATGTTGATGAGTTGTTAATGAATTTTTGTTGATAAATTTCGCGGACCTGCCCGTACAAAATTCATCAGTAAAATTGTATGGAAAATCATCAACTTTTCATCCACAACACCGCCATATGTGTTGATGAATTACGGATGAATGGTACTGCAGGGTATATATATAACACACACATACAAACGTACACAACAAACATACAAATGTATTCCCAATTTGCGACAAACATATTAAATACAAAATAAAATTCATCCGCCCAAATTGAAACCTATTTCTAATTTCTACTATAACAAACATTAATTCATATTAATTCATATTAATAACACAAATATTATATTTAAATAAAAATGAACAAAAAGTTAAACACCAAAAAAAAAGATAAATAAAGCTGCATATTGAAAATATATTTGGTTTTTTCACTCCTATTTACATCCATACAAACATATATTTGGGCAAGCTTCGCGCTATTCTGTGCCAAGCTAAATATTTCCATAAATATAATTACATAATATTGGCTAGCCTCGCGCTATTCTGCGCTTCACAAACATACAAACATATTCAACCCCCTCCTTAAGGACTCTGATACATACATACCTACCTACGTACATTGCAATTTTTCTCATCTCCTCTTTGATCGAGCAGCGTGCACAAACGCCTGCACCATACATTCCTAACGGGCAAAGAACGGAGACACAGTCCCGACGGAAAAACACCCTCCACCAACAATTTAAGCAAAATTTAATCAGAGAACAAAACTTATATAATTAGCCGAATATTTTTTTGATTATTGGTGAACACTTACCGCCATCCGCGTTTGCTGTTTTCTAACTTTTTTCAGCTGTTTTGTGTAGTTTTGTTTTTTTATTTCACATACTTTGTTTCTATTTTCGTGGTGTTCCAAAATTAAAATACTGTCAAGCAAAATATAAAAGAAAAAAAAACAGCTTATTTCGCCAGACTGCGTTATTATTTTTTTTATATAATTTTTTCTTTAATTTAATTTTATTTATTTCTTTATTTCATTTTTTTTTTTTTTTTTGCTGGCTTGTCATTTGTTTTTTTCCTACGAGCTTCTACAATTATTAATCGTATTCCTGAAGCTAATGTCTGATAATTGCAAATAGCAGGTAGATAAGTACTATATTTTGGCTATTTTTTTATTGGAGTGTTTTTTTGGTTCTTTTTGTGTTTCTCTCACCGTTTCTACGATTTTTTGGCCAAATAGAAAATCGGAATCAGTTTCGAATAAGTGGCTCATAATTTCAGCCAATTTCCATAGCTAGTTCTTAGCCATTTTTTGGCTAGTTTAAGTTATTTCTTTGCTATCTTGTGTGAATTCAGCTATTTCTGCAATTTTTTTTTACATCGGTTGAAGTTCGATCGTGTCTGCTGTTCAATATCTATTGATTCGTCGAATGCAATCGAGCAGGGACATTTATCGGTTGTAGGGGATAGCTGAGTATGCCCAGTGAGGGTGACAAGAAACCGACATCTACCCAAGGGAAAGAATAAAAAGCCAACCCGGGCTCTCCGCTTGCCTCTCGCGCTAAGCCGGCACCTAAGTCCGCAATTCCAACAGTCAAAACGGTATCCACTCCTGAAGGAAGGAATCTTCCATCGACGAGCTCAAAGACAACGCTAAAAATTGTTATTTCGAAACCGTTGGCGAGTCTTCACTTGCGGTCAAGCCAGAGAATCTCTCAGCTACCGGAACCGAATTTCTAAGGGTAACCAGCGCTATCAGCAAAAAAATGGCATCCTCAGACTAGTCAAACGCCGCAACCGCGGGGTTGCACCAATTTATTGCAGTCAACGATGGCGTTAGTCTCTGTGAAGCCAAGATCAATACTCCTGATCAAGCTCCTCCGTCTTTAAATACGTTGCAAGTCCGTCTGCAACAAGTGCGAGCCTTATGTGACAAAGTAGAAATGGAGTATGAAACGTGCTCTGATGAAATTGCCCAAGAAATTGCAAATCCGTAAACAAGTCACGTGCAGCACTTATTGGCGAAAATATCGACAGAGCGACGCCTTAAACCGTGCAGGCTCCACCCCTGCCGTTCATGCTATTAGCGATGCGGAATTTCTCGACGGGGACTACCTCCGATGGCCCACCTTCCGGGATGTGTTTGACACCCCTAGCACATTCCCAGATATCCACTGACAACTGGGATTGTCTGTTGGTTTTTCTGTGCTCAAGCAAACTGCAAAAAGTGACCCTCTCCTTATGGGAACAAGTCCGACATTTCGGCTTGGGAAGAAATGAAATGAAATGAATGAATGAAGATACCGCACACTGGAGGCCATCGATGATATAAGGCCTCCTCCAGCCATCCCGAAGAAGCCTCAATCCTTCGAAACAAAAGTCAGCACCAAACCAAGAGGCTGCGACTTATGCTCCAAGGAAAATCATCCGATCGGATTGTGTCCGCGCTTTCTCAACATGTCCATCGACGCGCGTTCCGACTACATCAAGAAGAAGCAGCTATGCCCAAACTGCTTTGCGAGAGGCCACCAGCTGCGTGACTGAGTGACCCTTTAGCCGAAATGCATTCGCGAGCACCTTAACAATACAAAACTATTTAGCCTCTGCCACTTCCGCATTATCGAGCCCGAGCGTTAATTGACCCGGGATCCGAGGCGACGTTCATTTCCTATTGCCATTTCAAGATTTTCGCAACGTCCAGACTCAAGTCTCCGGGGTAAAGCCGGGTCAACAGTTAGACACCGCAGCCTATGTTCTTCCGGAATTTGTGGGCAAGTTGCCCTCACATCCAATTTCCCGGAATTATTTGAAATACTTGCCCTCTCTCAAAAGGGCAGACCCCACCTTCTTTAAGAGCTCACAGATCGACATCCTGATCGAAGCCGACCTATTACTGTCGGTTATGTTGGGTGGCACTCGAAAAAGTATTTGCTGTTCAAGAAACCATTTTTGGGTGGGTGCTTACAAGGCCGATTTCAAATGGTGAAGCCAATAAAGTCGGTCTCTTTACGACTCAGGTACACCAAGGTGACGGATCTACCAGTTCAGCTGGTAAAAGAAAAGGGTTCTGCCACCACAAAAAAAGACGAAAGCGGGAGGTATGTGGTGACTCTCCCGATCTGCGACCCCGAAAAGTCTGGATCCGTTCTAGGATATTCGAGGTCCATTGCGTTGTCTCAGTTTCCTGGAAACAAAAATCGTTTAAAAAGAGATTTTTCCCTAAAAGAGAAATATGACACCGTCATTCATATAAAAGAAATACCGCCCATTTACAGTTCTCCTACCTATTATCTTCCACACCATGCGGTAGTTAAGCCCAAAAGCACCACTACAAACCTCCGCGCTGTATTCAACGCTTCAAGCCCTTCTCTAAATGGAACCAGCTTAAATGATATTCTTCAAGCTGGTCCAGTCCTACAATCCGAAATGACCATTCAAATCCTGAAGTGACGATATTTCCAATATGTTTTCAGTGCGGACATTACAAAAATGTACCGTCAGATCTGGGTCGGCTCCAAGCATACTCCTTTTCAAAGAATTCTGTTCCGAAATAAGGAAGGAAATATCCGAGACCTGCTTTTAAACAGCATGTAGTCGCCTCCCAGAGGTTTGCAACATGATGAACGCCATCCGATAATAATCCCCTACGACTGCAGACTGTCTCGCCTTCTCATCCAATTTGCTCACCAGATTACTCTTCACGGCGGTAGTCAATTAATGGTATGCCTGATCCGATCGAAGTATTGGATTCCTAAAATCTAGAATCTGGTGATGGCTTTGGTGAATCCGTGAAAGATTTGCACGATTTACAAGAAGAGACTGCAAACACAGCTAATGGGCGATTTTCCCACAGACCGAGTCTCATTCTCGCGGGTCTTCATTTACACGGGCATTAATTATACCGGCCATTTCGTGATCAAAAATTACACAGGGAGAGTGTGTCTCATACCGAAGGGATATGTTTGTGTGGTCTCACAACCGAGAAATTTTTAGCAACTCTTGCTCGCTTCGTAGCGTGGCGCGGTTGTTCCCAGCGGGTCCATTCGGATAATGGCAAGACCTTTGTGGGAGCAGCAACTCTGCTTTCACCTTCGAAGAGCTTGCGACACTCCTCGCAAAGGTCGAGGCTTACTTCTCTCTCCGATGTCCGAAGATCCTTTAGATTTGCTGGCCTCACACCGGGCCATTTCTTTGTTGGAGGACCGTTGCTTTCCACGGCTGAGCCCGAGATTAAGGGCAACGCCAAGTCGATAATAAATCGTTGGCAACACCTCAAGGCCCAACATCAGCTGTTTAGTGCACGGTGGAAAGAGGAGTACCTAAAGCAGGCCATCCACAGGCGAATTTTTTCGACGAACACGTTGGGTTCGACAGAATATTCGTCGTTGGTGGTAGTGTTCGTGGCCAAACTTCTTGTTCGACGTTTTATTCGACAAAAATTGAAACGATTCTATCTTCGCTGTGTTCGCACGAATAAGTTCGACAGTGAATGGCAATCTTTAAACGAACAATCAGTTGATAAAAGTTTTCGGACAAACAACACGTGCCCGCAATGTCGAAAGAATTTTTGATAGAACGAGCCCGCACTGTGGCAGGCAAAAAATAAGGCGTATAAAAACAAAAATATGCGTAACAAGGGATGGCAAATGTTATTACATAAATTATAAGAAGTTAAGCCAGATAAAAATGAATAAATATGAATTGCCATCAAGGCAATTACTGTTTTGTTTTCGTCCGCTGACATGCTTCTCCTTTGAAAATTTTCGGCGAATGAATGTTCGAAAAAATGTTCGCACTCGTTGGTGGGCAAATAAAATTCTTCTTCGACGAACCGTTCGCTGAAAAAATTCGCCTGTGGATGGCCTGCTTTAAGGAACTCCACAAACGCAATAAATTGCAATTTCCGACCAAAAACGTTCAAATCGACGACATGGTAGTAGTTTAGGGGAACAATCTGCCATCGACCGAATGGCGGCTCGACAGAATCGTTTCTGTCTTCCCAGGAGTCGATGAACGCATTCAAGTCGTGGAGATCCGCACACCTCGGGGAACAATAAAGCGCGCAGTCCACAAGGTCATACTCCTGCCTGTGGGGAACCAGGAATCCTCGGTTCCCAGGGACTAGGGTTTCTCCCGTTATAAGGTCCATAGTGCACTCATACCATTCTAAATCAAGTTTTTTTTCTTTTTATCGCAGAATAAGTTCCCGATATGGCTCCTCGTCCTCGTTCCGCCCAATCCTTGGAGAGCAGACGTACTCGAGGTATTCAATCCTACCGATGCCAAGTCTGCCGGGAAATCCATCCTCCTGAGCACCGAAAAGCGCCATCGAGCAGTGCTTATTAATAAGTACTGCTCGAACTGCCTCGCACACCAGCATTCGGGAGGAACCTGCCGCAGCGAGGACGGCTGCAAGAAATGGAGGAAGCCACGACACGCAGAAGGCTATCGACATCCTTCCGACAAGGCTCGTCCTGCTTGACGCGGGGTCCACGACATTCAAGACCGGGGCGCTGATTGACCCTTGCATGTCGGTAAGCAGTATATACCGCTCATTGGCATCCGCCTTCCGACTGTCGATAACCAAGGTGAAAGACCAAGAGGTCTGCTCGACGACCATCTGGTCTCGAACAGGAGACTTCCAATTCGTGGTCGTCCTCAGTATCGACCCAAGCCTGAGAATCCAAAATTTAAGGACATCCGCCTCGCTGACGAGCAGTTCCACCGCCCGGCAACCATCTCCCTAGCTTTGGGATCAGATATCTTTTCGAAGATCATCCAACCGTGGTTCCTAAAATTGGAAGATGGGTTGCCGGTGGCTCAATGTTGTTTTCGGATGGAACCTCTCCGGCGCGTATCAGGAGGCCTGGCGCAGCATACCCTGCCGTAGCTTGGGCAAGAGGGGGGGGAGGTAAAGTTCGCGCCACAGAGCGCTTAGTTTTCAGCAGCAGTGAGCGCCATCGCTCTAGCGCTCGTCCGCTCTCCATCTTCTTTACTTTGCTGTGCTTTGCTTGCTTCCTCCTATTCCAACCGGCAAACGGCGTCTCTCTACTCTTCCTATGTAAGATTTAAGTTAGTCTTAATTCAATAAAACGAGATTTAGTGAAGCCCACGTCACACCTATCTACTTCTTCTACATATCCAGCAACTACCATCGCACCCCAACTATACGGAAGCATCATCGTGCCAGCCCGGATTACAATCTCCGCCCACTCCATTTCAATGACAAACTTGACGTCATGCTTTAAAAAAGCAGTCAGAGGCTTCGCGATAGTTGAAAAATCAAGAATAAACCTCCGAAAATATCCAACTAAGCCCAGGAAGCTCTGCAATTCCATCTGGTTTATCGGTACAGAGAATTTCGTGACAGTCTGGTGTTTTTGTAAAAATAGTAATCTTTTGGTCTTCAATCAATCAATCCTAAAAACTTGACATTTTTCTTTAGAAAACAGCATATTTTGAGATTGATCACCTACCAATATTCTGTGTATCAATGAATAACAGATTTAGGATTCGATACGACTTGTTCTTCATTTGCAGCAGGAACTATATTATCGTCAACATATAGGAGTGCGATTCCAGAACGAGTCAAGTCCCGAAAGATGACATTAATGTGCCTTGGAAATAAGCCTGGTGAAGTCATGAGGCCAAATGAAAGTTTTAGGAACTGGTACTGTGCATTGTGAGTTACGAAGGATATAAATTTGCGCCTATCCTTTTCAATGTTCGTATGGAAAAATCAATTTTTCAGATCCAGTGTGCGAAATATTTTGCAAACCATTTAATAGGTCTTCAATCAAGGGCAGGGAGAAAGATTTTTTACTATCACCTTATTTATCGTCCTATAATCAATACTTAGGCGTGTTAGGTTAGGTTAGGTTATTTCGGCTGGCCACGCATAGACCAGTATGGCCCTTAGTTCTTCGGATGTTTCTGGGTGGACCTAGAGAATTTTTACGCGGTTTTTGCGGTCCTTGAAGATCAAGTTGTTTTTTTCGCGAAAGCAAGTAGTTCGCCTGGTTTCCTCTTGGAGGAGGTTACCTCGGATTCATCACATTTCGGGCAGTTTGCGTTGTCGGTGATGCCCAGCTTAAATGCTTTCGGCGCAGACAGGCAGTGACCTGTGAGGACTTCCACTAAAAGTCTGCAATCATTTTCGCGGAAGATGCAGCACATAGTGACTAAGTTTTTCTCGGCCTGTCTTTCTAGCTCGCTTTGGGAGACAGGGACGTTTTCTGTCACACCCACTTCCTTTGAACATTCGTCCGCAGTCTCGTTGCTATCAATGCCCTGGTGGCTGGGAACCCAGTAGATCCCCATTAACTTAGTCGCGCTCAGAATATCTAGTGCCTTTTTGGAACTGACCGGTGACGATTGCAAGGATCTTATCGCCGCTTGGCTGTTAACAAACAAATTTACGGCTTATGCTCTGCGCAAGCCCCGCCACTTTCTCAATGGCGAATACTTCCGCCTGGAATAGCCTCATTTTAGAGTTTGAACAGTATCTATCGTGCTGATGGCGGTGTGCGAGTTGGTCGTTTCAGGCTATCCATTATTTCGTCTGTTCTACCGTTGTTGAATGCCCCGAATATATCCACAAACACTCCGAGAGCGTATTCCTTTTTGCGTATTTTCCCTTTGTGTAGACGTGCTGATTGGCCGTTCTCCTTGTGTCTTGAGTAAAAAAGAGGTGAGGCTTATCGTTAGTAGTAGTTTTTGGGGCTCACATGGCTTCCCTTTCCTGCTTTAGAAAGAAACACAATCCGAGAGGTCCTCCATTGGATAGGGATATAGCCCGTTTTTAGGCAAGCTGTGTATAGCCATGGGGCGATCACTTCTTTGGTCACCTGTAGCATGGCTGGTGCTTTTATCCCCATAGAGGAGTCTATAACCTAGGGGGTTCATCTAGAGGATATTAGATCTTTTGGGAGATGCTCTTCTCTAGTTGCCCGGTCCTGATGCTTATTGGCATCGGATACCTCAGTGCAGCCTGGGAATTGAGATTGTATTAGTGCTGTTTGGTGCTCTTCGCTGCCCTCAATCCACTTT
>VNJS01006893.1:0-10821 GCA_008042575.1 Drosophila watanabei
TGCTCAAGCCTCCGATCCCGATGTGACCAGCGACGAAAGCGACGACGATGACGAAATGGATGATTACGAAGAAGACGACGATATGAACTAGAATTGTTTGTGTACCTTGTGATTTTAATTTTTTTATCATCAGTAAACTATACACGAGGATTCGTGTACAAATTAAAGGCGAGAGCACATAAGTGGGAACTTAACTTTAAAATCGTAGTCCCCTTCTGGTCTTCAAAGACAATAATATTTACAAATATAGTAGGATGTCAGATTAAATTTTATAAAAATAAAATACTCTTCCCATTGTTTAAAAAAGAGGAAAGAATGTACTACAGCTCAAAAAAAATTTTACTCAGACAAGATGCGCGTGCAAATTATCTTCATGTGAATTACAACGAAAAAGGGGTCGCCTATTCTGAATTTCAGTGACATTGTTTTGTTAAGAATACGTACTTATGATATACTTGAGAATTATTTAAGAGACCATCCTAATTACACATGTACGTCTATCCATCCATTCCTGGAAATTTAGGGCGTTAGGCAACACTAGAGCATCAACAAGCTTTTGTTTTTTGCGCATATTTGTATTATTATAAACCGAGAACGGTAAAATATGCAGCAACGACTCGCCTACTTCATCGTCGTCCTATACATCCACAGCGCCTGCGGCTTATACTTTCTCATGGGGGAAACCGAGCGTAGGTGTTTTATACAGGAACGTTTTTTACAGGTAAGTGCTCGTAACCGATAGAGGATCCCGATAACTTTTTCGTATTCCCCGGCACATAGTGAACTACATAGCAGAAGTGAGGGACCCCCAGCACTCCAACGGTTTTATGCCCCTGTCCGCCGGCATAGGAATGCATTGGGAGGTGCGGGACAGCGATAAAAACTCGGAGGGCCGCTTTTCCTTTACCACTCACTGGCCGGGTGACCATTCCCTTTGCTTAAAGTCGAACAGCTCTGCGTCTTTTAAAGGGTCCCAGTTGCGCGTTCATCTGGACTTTCGTGTAGACTATGGCGGTGTGACACAGAGAAAGAAGCTGGATCAAATTCAGCTACAAATCCTACAGCTCCAGAATCAGGCGGAGCAAATCCTCAAACACCAGAATTACCAGCGCTTCCTCGAAGTGCGATTTCGTCGCACCACTGAGAACATCAACTCTAGGATGGTCTGGTGGTCTATAATCCAGGTCATAATCGTCGTCTTTGTATTTGCACACATGATCCATAATTTAAGTAAGCTTTCGTTCTTGTACAAAGCCTTCTGCAAAGTTCTCAGTGAGAAGACATTGGCCGGGGTAAGTGTAGGTGCTCCGTGAGTTGTTGTTAAGTGCAACTGATTGCATCCTTTTCCCTCCAATTAGTTCAAAACAGAAGAGGCTTTCAACGCTCTTATGGAACTTATTGGACCCGAAGGTCAAGGAGTTTCCAACAAGGCCATCTCCCAATGGATAGAGCAGTTTCTGGATCCGGAATCAAAAAATGAGAGTGATCAAATTAATATCAACGAAACGCTTTTGAGCAGAGTAAATGAAAGTAAGTGAATGGAATCCGTGAGCCAAAGTGATTGATAATTATCCTCTTCCCACACAGTTGCTGAAAAGTTCCTGAGCAAAAAGTTACAAACGACTGAAAGAGATCCTCAGTACTACGCGTCCAATCTCAATTTGATGAACCTCCTGGCCGGCACACAGAGGGATCGTAGTGCCCACTTGACCAAAAACACGTTCTTGCTGGTCTTTAAAGCTAATGATTCCGAGTAGAGTGAGGACTCAGCTAAATCATAGATTAGACATCTTTAACGTACATCTTTTTGTTTTGTTCTTGTAATTCTATCAACAGATCGCACCTAAATATAAAGTTAATTTATAAATGGCTAACAAATCTCAGGCGCTACCTTCGCCGCCGGCAGATACGGGCGTCAGATTAATAAGGTTATTGCTGCTTTTGGCCAGCTCGGCGATGGAAACGCGACCGCGCTGCTTGATAAACTTCGCCACCGCGGCAAGCTCCTCCTCCGAAACGTAGATGAACTTGCCGCGATCGTCGATGACACCAGTGATTGTGCCATCAGCCTGTAGCTCCTGGATGCGGTCAATGGCCTGCTGCGTCTTCAGCTTGAAGGAGACTGCTAGATCCTCTAGAAGGACCACCTTGTTGTTCTTGAGATACTGTATGAAATCAGCGAGGAGATTGTCCTTTTCATCGGCGTCGCCCTCCTCGAAGCCCTCTTCTTCAACGCTAAAGGCTGCCTTCATCTTCAGGTACTCTTCGTGTTCCTTTCGCTCACGCTCCTCCTTGGCCAGGCGCTCGGCCTCGATACGCTTCCGCTCCACCTCCGCCTCGATGTCCTCCTGCTGCTTTCGTTCAGCGTCATCCTTAGCCTCCTTCGCCTTGCGCTGCTCGCGATCATGAAGCTCCTGCTCTCGCTGCATCCTCTTCTGCTCCTTGGCTTCCATCTTGGCCCGCTTCTTGGCGCCCATTTTCTCGTCCAGCACAGCGCCCTGGGGCATGCGCGCTCCATCGGCATCGGCGTTAGCCTCATCCTCGTTGTCAGAGTCGGCATGAGCTGCCTGGGCCGCAACAGCACCATTAGCCGGAGCAGCTGCAGCCGGGGCGTTCTGGCGCAGTCGATTGCGCTGGTTCCTGGCTATTTGGGCACGTCGCGGAACACCCTCCTGTGCGCGTTGTGGGACGCCACGTTGTGGGGCAGCTACCCCTGGCTTAGTTTCTATAAGGGGGTCAACGATTAGTTGGGTTTTATAGAATCAATGACATTTCTCCTACCAGCAGTTGCGCTGGCATTTTTCTTCTGGAGGAGGTACAGAGTAATTATCACGACAAGCAGGGCCGTGGCGATCCCCACGAGAATGATCAGGTCCATTATCTCAACAGAACGGATTGCACGCAATGTTTTTGGCAAAAAGGTAAACGTCAACAAAAGTGGAACAGCTGCACAGCTGTTGCGACGGAGTTGCCAGGTCAAAGGAATATCGGGAAGCTCTAATTAGAGAAGAACACGTGAGCACGTGAGAAAAAATATCGCAAGTGGTGGTTTCAAAAATTAAATTATTTGTGTTATTCACACTTCTGATGAGTTTTGAATACTTCTAAACCTAATTTAGATTTACTTATGTATTAAATTTGATTTATATATCAATGTTTTTACTGCGTTCGAATAGGTCGTGATGGGATCTGAGCAAATCTCGTCACGCTACCATCTCTATATGCCAAACACTTAACTTCGATCTGGCACTTTTTCATATGACGTGTCGAGCCTAACTTTGTTAAACTACCATTTGGAAAAGTCACAGCAAATAGCCGAAAATGCGCCATCAGTTTATCAGCCTGGTTCTGGTCCTGTGCGCCCTGCACAGCGCCTGTGGTCTGTACTTCCACATATCGGAGACGGAGCGTAAGTGCTTCATCGAGGAGGTTCCCGACGAGACGACGGTCATAGGTAAGTCTATTGCCAACTCGAACGGCCAGTCTAAGCAACTAAAGGGTATATCTGTTCTCCTCTGCAGTCAACTACAAGGTAGAACTGTACGATCCGCGCTCCAACGGATTCATGCCCTCGTCCCCCGGCATAGGAATGCATGTGGAGGTGCGGGATAGCGACGACAAGATTGTGCTGTCCCGTGTGTACAGCTCCCAGGGCCGCATCTCGTTCACCTCGCACACACCCGGCGAGCACGTCATCTGCATGTACTCTAATAGCACAGCCTGGTTTAGTGGCGCTCAGCTGCGCGTCCATTTGGACATCCAGGTGGGCGAGCACGCCATCGACTACGCCAATGTGGCTCAGAAGGAGAAGCTGACTGAGCTACAGTTGCGCATCCGGCAGCTACTCGACCAGGTGGACCAGATCACCAAGGAGCAGAACTACCAGCGTTACCGCGAGGAGCGCTTCCGCCACACAAGCGAAAGCACCAACTCGCGCGTGCTCTGGTGGTCACTGGCCCAGACCGTCGTGCTGGTCTGCATGGGTTTCTGGCAGATGCGCCACCTGAAGAGCTTCTTTGAGGCCAAGAAGCTGGTGTGATGCGGTCTGCTTCTCAGCTGCCTCACTGTTCCGTGTTTTTCTCCACATTCGGCTTCTCCTGGTGCATGTGCGGCAATGACTGCAAAATTCATCGAAGGATCGATCATCATCAACAACCAGCCACAAGCCTCGACTCCAAGCACTTCTAGTTTTAATTTCTTGTGCGTAATTTAATAAAAATCAATTGTACAAAAACAGATGACAGAGACTGTCTTCACGCCCACACGTCCACCCTATCGCCGCAGTCAGCTGAGCCGAGTCCCGTGACTATGCTTGCCACGCTGAGCGTGTCTTGGGCTTATCAGCAGCCTCCGGAGAGATAACCTGTGGCGTTAACTCCCTAGTTTCAAGCTCCGCGCTGTCTGCATCGCGACTGCAACGAACGGCTTCGACTGCCCTTTATCTCGGATGTCGTTAGTAGCTCTTGGACCGCACTGCTAAGTGGTCGTCAGTCGCGGCACAAATCCAACGTCAAACAAAAAAGCGCGTTGTGGCGGCAGCCAAAACGACCCACAAAAGCCACAGCTCTGTAACCTGATCTGGACCGAGGTGCTTGCAAGTCAACAACTGGCCCAGGTCTCTACTCGCTCTCCGATCCAGTTCGTTCACGTCGGATTAGGTGCACGGCTGTGGAAAATGTTTCGCGCTACGGAAATCGGCAGTGAAGAAAGTGAGTCTGAGGGCAGATAAGATAAGAGCTTCCATGTAATCCTCCCGCATCTTTCGTCTTTTACATGTGCGCTTATGTACAGCCCTGCCCGCTCTGGCGGAGCTAACCCAGGGGGAAGGGCGGGATCTGGAGTGGGTCAGCTGGAGGGCCGAGCAGCGGGCCCTACTAAAAAGGCCGCAGCGCAGCTCTCTGCCCAATTATGGCTTTGCCCCTCCGCCTATCCGCTTGGAGTACAGATATCCCCGCGCCGTCTTCTTCGTTCTGGCCACCAAGTTTTTCGAGGCTTTTGCTGCCAATGGTATACGCAGTAAGTGCACCAGAATAAGTACAATTATTCGGCTTTGTCTGCTGACAAAAATTCCAAATCCGGCTTATCAGCGTTCGAAACGCACACACAGGACGGTCTTGTTGTGATAGTCAAGAGGCCTAAGTACATTTTATTAAAGGAATATTTAAATTGCAAGTCATGAAATTTTTCATAAAATTAACTCTGATGTGCATAAATATCTACCATACTTACATCCGTCATCTAATTATGATTTGATATATATCGACTATATCCGGCCTGCTCCGGCTTTCACTTTTATTTCCGTTTTTGTTTTGGGGAAATCTCATCATTTTGGTTTGCTCCGTTTTTCACTTATTTTTTTGCTTACTTTATAATACTCAAAAAACTTTCGTCGTTGGTAGAATGTTAACATGTAGTTTAAAGCAAATTGCTTATTTATTTTCAGGAAGGCGCCGCCTTCTTGTATGCAGTTTGGAATTCCTGTGTTCTAAATAAAATTTGTACTCCTTTTTTATAATTTACCTTAAAAAAATAAGATAGATTTAGTTACAAAGGAGCTCATTTTGCAAATCGCAAGAGTCATATGAAAGTGAAAACTGGAGCACCGATTTTCCAATTTCAAAACCGAAAACGGTAATAAAGATGTAAACTACTCAAAAAATAAAAAGTAAAATAAAAAAAACAATTCATTTATCTAATGTTTTGATCCGAAACGATGGTATAAGTTTTTGTTTGAATGCAAAATATGCAGCTTAGTGCCTAAAAACAAACTAGTTCAATTATTTGCACTTTTTTTTTATTAATATTTTATTTGTTTATAATAATTCTTCTATTTTACTTTTAAAAAATGTATTTTTAAACTTTCGCTCCTATTTCCTGACTTCAAGATATAAATGGCTCTGATCAATATAGTAAGTGATCTATATAGTAAATTCTATATAGTAAATTCCTTCCGGACTCCACTCCCGCTGCTCATCGTCACAACACTTAAAGCCTTTAACAGTGATAATTAACTTATTAAACCCATGCAGGGTACTATAATTTTAGTCAGAAGTTTGCAACGTATTTGAATATATATTCTTAATCAGCATCAACAGGGTTGATCTAGCCACAAACGGACATCCGTTTGTCCGTTTGTCCGTTTCTACGCAAACAAGTCCCTCGGAACGCACCAGATTCGTCAACTATATCCTATAGCTGCCATAAAAACGATCCGAAAATGTTTAGACAAAATAAATAATTAAAACTTTACTATTTTTCAACATATTTTCATCTATTCTGGGACATAAGCTTTATATTATTTCAAAATTATGAATTTAATTTTATGAAAATCGTACAGCTATATTACGATGCTGCCATAGGAACTAACTAAAAATTAAAAGAACAAAATTATATCTTTTCTAGTTTTCATTATATACTCTAATATATTTCAAGTTGAATATTCATAAAAATATGAATATACCATATGAAAGATCGGTAAAAGTGGAGCAAAATGTAAAACTGAAGAAATAATAAGAACACGAAAGTATTTGATTTTATATTAGATATGGATAAGCTATGAATGATCCAATGGCAATCTGCAAGGGTATATAAACTTCGGGGTGCCGAAGTAGCTTTGTTTCTTGTTTTTATTGTATTGCAATATTTTCGCATATGACACAGTCTTGATTGCAGCAACGACCTTCGTTTCATTGTCAACAAATCGAGATTGATGGAAACGTACCGATAATGGCGGCTAGCCGATTAAGAATTATTTAATTAAATTTCAGCCATACTCGCCCTCTATCTGCGCGATGATCTCAACTTTACGGAGAGCTTCTCCACGGTGGTGCTGCATATCTTCAACTTTTTTGGCCAGTTCTGCCCTATAATTGGCGCGATCCTGGCGGACAGCTACATGGGCAATGTGCGCACAATATCGGCCTTTAGTTTTCTATACGCGTTCGGATGGCTCCTGCTCACGTTGACGTCCCTGCCAAACATGACCGTGTCTTTGGTGTAAGTTATACTGTTACGTGAATTGCGTTCGTATTTAATAATTTGTTAAATATTAATAATAAACCACCCACATCTTAATGTTAGCCTGCTGGTGTCAATTGCCCTGCTGTTCGTAGCCGTGGGTAATGGATCCATTCGCGCCTGCATCACTTCGCTAGGAGCCCTACAGTTCAAGCTACCGGAACAGAGCGTCCACCTGGCCGAGTACTTCTCTTTCTACTATTTCGTTTACTACTTCGGTATTTTTCTGAGCAAGATCATTCCGCCGCTAGTGCGGGCCAACACGGCTTGTTTCAACAAAATGGAGTGCTATCCGGCCGTATTCGGCACCCTGGGCAGTTCATTTTTGATGGCCTGGCGTGAGTATCCATTGGTTAAATTTCTTTGAATTAAATCCCATCGGTGATGTTAGTTATATTTTTGGTCGGAAAGTGTTTCTACAAGGCCGAGAAACTGGCCGCAGACAACATACTCTTTAAGTTTTTTGGCTGCATAAAAACGGGCTTGGTAGAGAAATGGCGACGTCGCAAGTCTCCGAAGCGTTCCAGCTACTGGCTTCACAATGCAGTTGGACCCTATGAAGAGAGTTTCGTCAACGATGTTTCGCGGGTTTTAAGGGTGAGTTGAGATGCCCATAGATCTGCTTCGAATAATGAGTACCGCTATCTTCTCTAGATTTCCAAGCTGTTCATCCCACTGCCCTTTTATTTTGCCCTTTTGGCGCAGCAGGACTCCAGCTGGACCTTCCAGGCCACACAAATGAACACCACAGTACTGGGCGTAACCATCCAACCGGATCAGGCCAAGGCCGTCGGCCCCATCTTTCTCTTCATGCTCATCCCCCTGTGGCAGTACATAACGGTTCCTTTGTTGCGCCGGTACCTTAACTGGGAGCTACAGCCGCTCCATAGTGTCACAGTGGGCGGGATTTTTTCTGCCGGAGCTTTCATTTGTGCGGGAGCTGTGCAAGAACGCATTATGGTGGGAATTTATCTATAATACTATCCCTGACATTTCATTTAAAGCGTATTTTTTAAGAATTCGCCCATCCAAACGGTCAGCATAGCCTGGCAGATGCCTCAGTTTCTGCTCCTCATGATGGGCGAACTGCTTCTCTCAATTCCGGGTCTGCAGTTCGCCTTCACCCAAGCCCCAACCACCATGAAGTCTGTAGTCACGGCTGCCTGGTTCCTGAACAATGCCTTCGGGAACCTCATCGTGGTTCTGGTCAAGGAGGTGGCTTTTCTTAGCTCCCAAATGGCAGAGTTCTTCTTCTACGCGGTGGTTATGCTGGTATGCATCATCATTTTTGCCCTGTTGGCGTTTGATTACACCCTGCAGGAAAGGAAAGGAGGCTTTTATGTTCGGGGCTTGGACAGCGATCCGGAGGATCCGGATGTTCCCAGCACAAGCCGAAGTGACAGCATCTAGGGTGTTACATTGTTATCACTGGTAATTTATTAAGACACGCACACATGCACACACGCATTAAACTCAAAATAAATATTTAAACGCCAAGCTAACTAATTGGGTCAGTCAATGATTTTGAACATGTACTGCAGCTCTAGGTTGCAATCATCCAGCAGATCGGTACAGTGGACGGCGTTCTGCACCTTGGATTTGCCGAACTTGGCGCGCAGCGTGTGCGGACGCAAAAGCTTAGCGATCTCCGGGTCCATGGGGCCGCAGAAGTTGCGGAACTCTTTGTGCGTCTGCTTTTCGGGATCGACGGATGCGATCTCCATGCACATGCACACTCCGCTGGCCAACTGCGCCACCATGGGTATGTACTCGGGCAGGACACCGCGGTACACTTCGTAGAACTCCTCGCAGTTAATGCGCGCCATCAGGATCATGCGCATGGCCGTCACTCGGAAGCCGTTGGCGAGAATCTCGGAAACGATGTGGCCCAGCAGGCCGTCCTTGATGCTGTGCGGCTTGATAATGGCCAGCGTGGTGTTCTGGAACAGGCACTCCTTTATTATGCTGTGGCTCGCTTCGAAAAAGAATCGCAAGTCCATCACCACGTCGTTATCGTTGTCCGAGTAGTAAAACCCGTAGCGAATCTCCTCACATTCGCAGAGCTCCTCCAGGCCGGGCGGAAGCTTCACAGTGGACGCCTCCAATTCGGAGCTTTTATAATTAGCGCACGCCTTCATGGTCTCGACCACGTTATCTCCGATTAACTCAAGGCTTATGGCCGGACCAGCAAGCAGTTCGTTCATCAGGACACTAGGATTGGATTGGAGAGTAAATTAAGACCATTCATGCCATGTGCTACTCACGAGCTGGAGACATTTGTCTTGTCCTTGCCGGAAAGGAACTGAGTGGCCATCTTGGGTGTAAGGTCTACCATCAAGCCGTGGTTTATGTTTATCTTGTTGTCGATCAGCGTCTCCAAAAACTTGCCCAGATGCTTGGTCCACATGCTGTTCTTCAGCAGAACGAATCCCCTGGAAGGAAAGGCGGATTCAATTATGGATAAAGTAGTAGATGTGGCTGGTGAACCATGATACCAACTTTTTGCGGTACTTTGCAAGGTTGGTTCGCGTAATATCGTCCGCATAATCTACAATGTCGAACTGTCTGCCAAACACATTAATCTTGGAGCCAACAAAGAAGTCGCGCTGCGTCAGCTCTGGAATCTTGGTGCGACGCAAGAAGGTTCGCTTGTTGCGCTGGTCAAACTGGCAGGGGATAACACGTTAACGGGAAGGATCTGCTGGCTACTCTGGCTAAGATGACTTACCACCTCCACCGCCTTGTCGGCCACATAGTAAGTGACCAGAAAGGTGCGTATTATTCCTGCTTCCGCGTGGTACCACTCGGCCAGGAAGGCCAGACGCCGTTCGTTTGCCGGAATCGCAGCTGGTTTCATCTCGGTGCTTGGGCTCTGCTGGCTGTTCCGTTCGATGACAGCCACAGTCCAGTCCAGATTTTCCGAATGAAAACACTTTGACTGCTTCGCATTTTTAAGTGTGCTTCCTCTTCCCCGCGTTTCCACAGCAACAGTGCTGCCAACGCAACCAAATAAAACATTGTGTGCGCGTGATTTAAAAATATAATGTGCTGTAAAGGTTTTAAAGAATTGAATCAAACTGTAATTGCTCCAAACCGAATACATGGCGTACAACAAAACAATTTTTTCAGAGTTCTTCAGGACAAACACAGCACCCAGGAATACTTAGGAAAAAACCTACGCATCGTGCACATAGTAAGAACAATCGAACAAACGCCGAAGTTTGTATACCCTTGCAGATTGCAATTGGATAATTCATAATCTATCCATATCTAATATAATATGCATTCATATTCATATTGTTTTTACAGTTCTACATTTTTTTTTTAATTGTTTACATGTAGAGTTTTACATTTTCCTCCACACTTACCGATCTTTTCTAAAAGATATAGTCGCCCGATTTTTATAAAATTACAAACTAAATTTTAAAATAATTTAAAATGCTTATATCTCAAAGTAGATAAAAGTATGTTGAATATTGACAGTTTAAATTTATTTTTTTTAATTTCCAGATTGTTCCCATGGCAGCTATATGATATACATCAGAGAGCTGCATTGAGTATGATCGTTCCGGATCGAGCAACAACGCTCAAGCCGATCACAACTCAACACAGCAGATCGCCACAACATGTTCGATCGATCTTCGCGAACAATACGAACGATCTCGTTCAGTTGGCTTGATTGCTCTGCTTACTGATTCAAACTGATTTGTTGGTACCGGTATGATGATCGGAACTGATTGTGCAGAAACAGAACGATCAAGTCCAACGATTCAAAAGAGCTCAGGCTTCATTCATGTTGCGCCT
>VNJS01006894.1:0-19952 GCA_008042575.1 Drosophila watanabei
CAGTCGTACGGTGAAAACTAAACAAAATTTACCTAAAATTAATTTTAAACGTAATTTTTTTATACGATCATTGCATTTTAACAGTACTATTTGTGTTCTAAAAAATATCGCGATCGATACAGACAAGAAAAGTCTGATTTTACCTTATAACGAAAATTTAAAAAGTCTGCGAAGTGCGCCGAATAATTTAAAAGAAAACATTTTTAAATGGCAATAAAACAATGTAGTTTTTAATTTTGAGGAATTATATTTAATTATAATTATAATTCTATTTATTACAGCAGCTTATTTCGCATTTGTATCGTTACATCAAGTTCGTTACGATAATTCTAACATACTTTTCATGTAGTTTTTTAATATCCGTATAATTTCGACTCTTCACATTCTTCTACTAATATTAGAAACCAATCGTCATATGCTTCTTTTTAAAAATTTTTTTTATCAAAAGAAAACAGGCCTTTTTACGTTTTTCGTGATAATATTAAACAATTCTTTTTACAATATTCTTGTGTCTTTAATTTGATCAACATTTGATCAACATTTCTTAATGTGACCAAGTGGAAAAATTAATTTTAGAGAACTTTTTATGTTTTGGCATTTCTGGAAATGCCCATATGCTAGTAAGAGTATATCTGCAAAGTTTCATTTAGATCTCGTTTGTGTTTATGTTGACCTAGAATGTGATTCTGTGGGTGATTCTCTGGAATTATTTTTTTCAACATTAAAACTTTAGGAAATGTTCCAATTGATCTAGTTTGATGCCTTATGCATTCAAAAAGACAAAGAGTCAAAAGAAAATACATTGTTCTGCCACATGTAATTTTTTTTTTTAGTTTGATGTAGCATTCGACACCAGAGAAGTTTTCAGATAATAACGTGTTGCTATATAAATATATATTTATTTTAAAGTAGGTTATGAATTTTTTATGAGTCCATTGTAAAAATTTATTTGAGAAATAAGAAGGTGTACTATTCTTTTGAACATTAGTTTTAGGTGATAATAGTAATAATTGCCTCTTCAGTTCACAGGAATTAATCTGGACCACATGCTCTGCGCTGCAATGGCAGATCCATTCCAGGGTCCTAATTACCGGCTGTTCGCCTGTTGCCACCAGGCATTGCTTTGTCCACTGCTAAGCAAGGGCACAGTGCTCCTTTTCGGGCGCGGCAAACAAAACAGCGCAGCATTAAATGGATCTGGCGGTATGACAGAAGCGGGGATCGAGGAGTCTAAATACCACCAGATTTCTGCGCCCGAGTACGGCACTCAAAAGGAAGCTACGGAGGCGCTGATCCGGCACCGGTACAGCACTCAGGCGACAGCGGCGGCGGGAGTTCATCAACATGACGTGGGCGACATTGCGGCCATGACGGCGGAGTATACAATGCCTACAACTAAGATTGACTAGTACAGGGCCAGCCATCGGGTTCTAGAATGCTTACAGCGTCTATTATACCTGTCAATTCACGAAATGCGTTTAGTTACACGTCGGTCTATGTGTTATAGCTAGTTCGGTAGACCAGTTTTAGTGAAATACCAAATATTTCATATGAGATTTGAGAGGTGAATGTCTTAGACAAAAGACATGTACATAATAACAATTAAGGCTAATTTGTATGCTCATCGAGGTTATACTTCTATCTGAAACTTATACGCGTTCTAAAAGTTACATATTTTATGTATGGATTTTTTCAATGGAATCCTGTGACTCTTATTATTGTGTCATGTCAAAAGTTACGAAACAGCAATAAATAACAATAGTGTACATTTCGATAGTTGTAAGACAATAGTGATCAAATAATAAATTATCAAATTAAAAAGGGAATGACTTTTCTCATGCAATTACATACCCTTAAATAATTATTATATATTTCCTCCATATTCAAATACTTCTGGAATTAGCTATTTAAAAAACAAAAACAAAAACAAAATCAAGGTGAAGGAGATTTTTACTTTGAGAAGTATGTCATGTCAAGTCAAGGGACAAAATATGTGGACAGAAACATGGATAGGTGAGATATGCAAGCAAATTAACTTAATTTTGACGCGGATCCAAGGAGAGCGATTATTTTGGGCTGGTACTTCGGATGGGTTCAAAAGGGAATTTAAAAGTAATAAAAAATAACGAATCCAGAGTTGAAAAGACTCAGGCCTTCTTATTAATTTAGTAGCACCAAATACAAAATTTTTGGGCTTGGGCAATTATTATTCACATGCATGGAAGAGTAAAAGAAAGAAAGTGGGACAGCTTTCTTGCGCAGATTGCTAACATTTTGAGACGCCTGGAAGTGGTTGAAGAAATGCGCCGCCGCCGGACTCTTGGCAGTCGGCAAATGAAAAATATTCTTCAAAACGTACCAATAAAGGTGAACGTGTCTTGGGTTTCAAATAGAGCCGGTTGTTAACATAGTATAGCCGCATCTTTAGCCCACAAAAAATACCAAACAACTAGTAAAAAGAGGGTCACACTTAAACAAAAAATTTTGAATATATTTGCGCCCGCCAAAATGATTACCTTCTCCGTGCCGTACTAATAGAGGCCCTTGTTCGGTTTCTCGCATTTAATTGCATAAACAGAGCATTTATAAAAAGAAACAGTAAAGAAAAAGAATTGCGATTGCTATAGCCTATGATTGCTCACGCTCCCACCACTACACTATCAGCTGTTCGAGCTTACAGGGTGCTCACGTTGAGTCATTGCTAACGAGCATTTTGTTCTGACGACGCGCCGTAGCAATTGCTTGATGGAGAAAAAACGTGTTTAGTGCAACTTAAAGTTATATATTTAACCGTCGAAAGACTCCACTTATCGCCTTTCGACCGACCAGTGATGTGTATAGCCGGCAAGCAATTAGCCCCAAGATCGTTCGTTTTTTAAGCGCCGCAGGCCACGGCAAAATGCAAAAAAGCTGCACTATACAAGTTCTTGATGCGGTGCTTGGCTTTCGTTTGCCATAATTTGATAACAATACGCGGCGGCCGGGCAGAGTTTTATTTTAATTGAAAGAGCGCCGGTGGCAGTGGCGTTGATGTCGCACATTTTAATCAGAATAACCCCTATGTGTGACAGTGTGTGTGAGTGCTGAAGATGCGCTAAAAAGTCAATTAATTGCAACAACAAGTACGACGCGACGGTGGCAAAGACAACCACAAGCACACGGCGCAAATAACGTTGGGGCCAAAGGTGCGAATGAAGCGCAAGAAAAAGAAAAATCAATAGAAATTAGGAATCAGAATCGGAAAAGTAATGCAAACCGCCGGGGATTGAGAAAGCTCGTAGGAAAATGTATCAATACAGTGGGGCTCCCAGCGACAGATCACAGCCCAACCGCAAAGTGAAGCCACCAGCACCGGGCGCCAGCGAATCGACGCTATTAATAAATACAAATAATACCGCACTCCGGGCGGCAGTGGCGTCGCCTACGCAGGTGATGCGTTGCAAATGCGAAGTTGCGTAATTTGCCACTAGCAAACTAACTAGTATTTCGCGCTAGAACAAAGTTCGTGGTCAGAGTCTCGATCTCCGTCTACGTCTCCGTCGTTGTCGTTCTTTGTCTCATCCCTAGGCCGGGCGTGTAAGTGTTTGCGCGTGGCCAGCATCTTCCCGTGTGCCAAGTCGTGTGTGTGTGTTTGTTTTGGTGTAAACTCTGCGAACATCATGGCTGCCGCAACAGATGGCTCTGCCAGGGCGGCCGCGGCAGCAGCGTCGACGTCACCGCGAACGGCAGCAGCAGCATCCAACGGAAGCGGTCTGACCGTCAAGCCACCCACCGCTGTCCCCTCGTCGTTGGCTGCCTCAGATGCTGGTGCTGCGTCGTCCTCACCAGCCGGACTGCCTGCCTCCGTCTCGCACTTCTACTACAAGCACGGCCTCTTCTTGTCCAGCTACCCGACCTGCGCGTCCAGTATTGCCTTCATGGCGATTTTGCTCTCGTGGTTAGTGCCAATTCGGAAAGCTGTATTTTAATTAAATTAATTTTCGTGATGCAATAGGGGCAGCGTGTGATTAGGCAGTTCAATTCAGAAATCACCCTTGCAGGAGACTATAATTTAGACAGAAGTTAATTTAGCCATGTCGGACTTTCCATCTGTTAAAAAATGTTGTCTCTTAGTTTAAAGGCAATGTTAAAGAAACTTTTAAAATAGTTTTTATTGGATTGCAGGTAGTTGCAGCTTGCAACCCCGAGATTTTTACCTCCATTTGGAGCCAACCAATGTAGCTTTACCATTTCAGCTTAAAACATTATGAGTGTAATCTAGTCTAGGATAACAAAAATAACGTTGCGTGAGGAGGGATGGGGCTGATCAGCAGAACGTGACAAAGATGTGTTCCCATAAACATTGAGCAAACTCGTTTGGTGTTTTAATAATCGATAACATCGTTTTTTCCCTTACGCGACCATTTATATAATATGTATAGAAGACAGGCAAATTAGGGGCTACGTATTATAACACTTAAATTTGCTATAAAGCTGAGATTCTACTCTTAGATTGACTGAGCTTGCACTTTAATAATGCCGCTGATTATCAGTTGCACGATTTCAGACCCGAACATGAACCCTAATAGTACGTCAGTGCTAGAAATCAGTTTACTTTGGAGATTTGAACTTGAAAATTATGTACTATTATCATATCTACATTTGTGGTTTTGGTTCCATTGAAATAAATAAAACTACATTGGGAGAGTTAAAATAAAATAATTTGACGCGTGGGCATTAAACAGATGCCTTTGATTTTGAGTAAACAACGTCTAGACTAAGAGGACATACATAACTTGAAATATTCCATGTGTTTCTATATGAGATTCACATATATATTGCTATATTCACACACACGCACCATAGCTACAGTTGGGGTAGCTCCTGTATTCAAATGTAATGTCCCCATAAGGTAAATTTGTTTATTTTTTTGATAACGAATCATATAACTGAGATAGGCTCCACCGGTTACTCATCGCAATCAACTAGTTGGCAACCAGTGGCTGTCTTCGGAATTAACAGAGCCGATGCTTGCCTTATCGAGAGAGTACATTTTGGTAGCTGCCTCGTAGTGTTTTTGTCCGACTTATCAGGACTCTTATCGCTGCAAAGCGGCATGGTCAGCGCCCGCCGCCTGTTGTCTTGGACGCTGGCAAACTCTCGATGGCCCGCTGACCTTGAATACTTAAAATGCGAGTTTTTGATAGGTGTTGGATCCAAAAACACGTCTACTGGCCGCTAAGCCACGCGTTAGATGACGAACAGCTGTGAGAAAACACGCGCCGGTCTTAAAATAGCAAATCAAGCCAATTAGTAGCCGAGCACTTCCAGTAACGAAACCTCTCATCTCTCGCTCTCACTCTCCCTGTACAGCTATCCGTTAATCAACATACCGCTGCCCGGGACAATACCCACCAAGATTGTGCTGCCCTATGACGCCGGGCCTCTGCCGGGATACTACAATCACAGTAGCTCCACCGTTGCTCCGCCGTCTTTTTCGCCAGGCCCCGGCGATCCTAAGACTCCGACCGCTGGACCCGAGCATCTTTTTAACGCCAGTGCCTCAGATCGCATACCGCCCCTAGTGTTACCCTGGGCACAGAGCAGCCCTGCCTTCTACGTCCAACAGATAACTCTGCGGGCAAGCGTTCTGCCCTGGACCGAGGGGATGCAACTAATGGATGCGTTTCGTGCGCCGCTCTACGAAGTTTTTAAATTGCTCGAAATTGTGAGAAATCACCAAAGTAGCGAGAAGTGAGTAGTATCAGAAAACTGACCGCAGTTACGAAGATATTAATTGACTCGATTTCGTTTTATATGCCTCCCAGCCAACGGACCCTGGAACACAATTGCTTGCATGTGGAGAACGTGAAGCGCGGGGCCCACGGGCAATTGGGGCAGATCTTCCCAGAGTACGGATGTCTTCTGCTCTCGCCGGCCAACCTGTGGACACAAAACTCCCAGAACTTCACCAGGGACACGAATATTCTGAACACCATATTCCAGTATCATGTGAGTGAATTATTTATTTCTACGCTTGTCGACTGAAATTTTATAGTCCGCCAAAATTAAAATATAACTCAGGTCTGGTTTAAAGGAGCATATCTTTGCAGTCTAGAACTAGGTTGACTCGCTACGTCATTAATTGCGGTTGGCAACCTTAGTTTGAGTGCAATGTGTTATGCACACTTTTTCACAGTCTAGACTCTAGACTGT
Organism: Drosophila watanabei; assembly: GCA_008042575.1. Classification (NCBI taxonomy): domain Eukaryota; kingdom Metazoa; phylum Arthropoda; class Insecta; order Diptera; family Drosophilidae; genus Drosophila; species Drosophila watanabei. The sequence goes on from VNJS01006894.1 coordinate 6,196, forward strand.
AGACAAGCCAGACCTTTGCTTTTCAATATGCATGCATTTGAATGTGAGCGCTACCGAGTTGTCTAAGCCGATTTGTTTCGAGCTCATGAAAAGCACACAAAACACATCGCCTAATAGCTCTCTCCGCTTTGAGAACTGGCGAATCGTCTTAACGCTTTTACAATACGGTTTATATACATGCATGGGTATCTCTCCGATCGCAGGAGAGTGACTCACACTTGACACGATTTGCTTTAACGATAAGTTTGACGGCACCTTTTATTTGTTTAAATACAAAATCTCCTAATTAATAATGATAATAATAATAATAATAATGCTTTAATCTTTTTCGGTTCCATAATAAGTACGGAAAGTTTTTATTAAAAAATTTAGAAACCCGAGATTTCACGGATGTGATTATAATGTAAGGTTCCAAGTAAATTGGCCACTGAGGAATCGGGGAAATACTCTTAACTGAGATAAGGGAAATTCAGCAATTATTTTAAGGCGTTAATGTTTACAGTGCTGGTTTTTACGGAATATGTTAAGAGGTATGCTGATAAGTGCCTTGGAAATTAACTAAAAATCTGATAAATGATTTCATGTGTCAACACAAAAAAGTATATAAATATACTTTGACGCACTGAATCGGAATCTAAGGTCCGTCAGGGGCAAGGGTATTACGTACCCCGGATTTTTAACTCTCTATACCCTATTTAAATATGCTCCAACGATATTATTTCTTTGTGTTGACAGATAACACAGCTAAAAAAGTTCTGATTTGGGACTCTGACTAAGCATATCTATTGTTTTTGAGTAGCTTAATCCGAATGCGAGGTACATTTAACACAACCAGACCATAATTGTATCAAAACCTCAGAAAACCATCTTTACTACAAATTCCGTCCGTCTGTCCGTTTCTACGCAAACTTGTCGCTCAACTTTGCAGATAGTTTCAATATAATCTTACTACTTTATAAGTTGGAACAAGCCGTATCGGTCAACAATTTGTAAAAAATTGTATCTTCATCGTTTTTTAACATAAATTTCTCGGTTATTATATTACTTAAGAAATGCGAATTTACTTTTATAAAAATCGGACGACTATATGATATACATAGCTGTTATAGAAAATATCTGAACATTTTTAGAAAGCAAATATTGACTTTGTCAGCTTTCAATATATTTTCTTCTATTTTTAGAAGCAAGAATTTTATATTATTTTAGAGTTTTGTTTTTAATGTCATAAAAGTCTGTAGACTATATCATATAGCTGTCATACAAACGATAAATAATTGTGAAGGAAAATTACATTTTACATTACATGTAAAATATGTAAAAAATGTGAAGTAAAGTAAAAAATGTAATTAAAGTAATTCATATTATATTAGAAAGGGATAGATCATAATTTATGCAATTGCAATCTGCAAGGGTATACAAACTTCGACGTGCCGAAGTTAGCTTCCTTTCTTGTTTACCATATATTCGTTGTTCATTCATTTACATTTACAAATTTTTTGTAACCAGAAAAAATTATACTCAAGGAATTACAGTGCTTTCAAATACACACAAAAGAATGATTCGCTGGTTTTTCGCAGTGTATAAAAAATACTAATTTACATATTTCAATTATTTTACTACTAATACTACAGGCCCTATAAATTTCAAGTCGACCGGCCTACTAGTTTTTATATCTTGATAGAAAGTTTGAAAAAGTGCAGAAGAAAAAATTATTCCAGTCAGAAGAGTAAGCTGCATTGAAGGATATTCCTTCTCAGCGCTATAATTTTCTTACGACATCGAATATCGAAAAATCCTTTTAACCACATATTCTACATAAGGTTTAGATATGATTTATGGGGAAAAATGTTTTCGATTTTTATTTTCAACACAGCATGACCCCCTTCAACCAGCTCCAGAACCCTCGCGAAATGTTCTTATGCAATATTAAATTGGCGCTACATATCTTGTTGTTGTAAAGATTTAGTTAGTATAACCAAGTATCCCACAGTCAAGCCCTCTTTGTGCATAGTCTTCCTTTATTATTCTTTCAGAAACAACAGTTACTAAATTTTAAAGCTAATGTTATGTAAAACAAGGTTTTTATTTTTATTTAGTGATCTGTTGATCTGCGTGCAAGAATATATTAATCTCTTTTTAAGGGTTTGCGTGGAATCATAAGAAAATCATTTTACCCCTCTCTTGCTCTCCGCTCTCGCTAAATACATATATCTAAATCTCTACTAAACATATACATTAATTTAATCCAAATTTTATCCTTTTACCAGAACCTGCAAAAGTCGAAAGTGTCCGCTGCGGAAATGCTTTTTGGCCTGCCCATGCAGGATACGGGCTTTAAGCGCTACCCGTTGCGGGCTCGTTCACGGATTATCCAGTATGCCCTGACGCTGGTACTCAAGCACAACGATGTGGAATATTTGGATACTCTGAAGGACAAGTTACTCCGTCACTACCCGCCGCTGCCCGAGTCATCTGCGTATGCGGAGGAGCCGTCCACAATAACCTACATTTTCTACCCGGGCGAATACAGAATGTGGGAGCTGGTGCCGTACACGGTGGCATTTATGTTGGTGTTCGCCTACGTCTACTTCTCAGTGCGCAAGATCGACGTGTTCCGGTCCCGCTTCCTGCTAGCCCTGTGTAGTGTCTTTACTACAGCCGGCAGCCTGGCAATGTCCTTAGGACTCTGCTTTTTCTTCGGTCTGACGATATCGCTGCAGTCGAAAGACATATTCCCGTATTTGGTCATTCTAGTGGGACTGGAGAACAGCTTAGTGATCACGAAGAGTGTTGTGTCAATGGACGAGACGTTCGACGTGAAGATCCGCGTGGCACAGGCTTTAAGCAAGGAAGGCTGGCATATCTCAAAGACACTGCTAACGGAGATAACCATTTTAACTATTGGACTCGCCACATTTGTACCCGTCATACAAGAGTTTTGCATATTTGCAATAGTTGGCCTTCTCTCGGATTTTATGCTACAGATGCTCCTGTTCTCGACTATCCTGGCCATGAACATAAAGCGGGCCGAGTACACTGCGGAAGCAAAGCATCTCCCAAAGATGATGTTGAGCTGTACCCAAGGGAGTGTTGGGCGACAGGACTTTCGCTTTTTCGGAGCCACTACGATGCCATCAACCTTTGTTCCAGGCACCTTCCAGCGCTCCCAGTCGCATCCGAAGCTCTGCTTTGCTGATGCCACTGGTGTCGGCGAACGGTCAAACCTAGTCAACCCTGGACATTCGACGGTGGAGCAGCGGATTCCGAAGCGTATAAAGATTGTGAACTTTTGGGCGCGTACTCGCTTTTTTCAGCGCGCCTTTATGATCTGGATGATTGTGTGGATCTGCTCCATAGTATACAATTCAGGGTGCCTAGAGCAATTGTTCAGCATGCAAGGCAACGGAACGATGACAGCGACAATGGAGCTGCAGCGGCGCCTTCAGGCGGGGCGAGGAGCTGTCAGCAGCTTTTTTGAGGGGTGGCAGGCGGCAGACGGACAGCGAACAACGAAGAGTGCCACACCCAGTAGCAACGCCTACTCTACACCAAACGATGTACCTCCTCCCCTCACAAATGATGTGAACGAGACGGGCGAAGAACTGCTGCGCCTACGCTACCCCAACTTTGACCTCAACTATTTCCTTTCGAACTTTCACTGGTCCACAGTAATGAAGCAGTATAACGTCTCTCTAAGTGGCCAGTACGTTACCCTGTTGCCCAGCATTCGCCTAAGCCACGCAATCACGCCAGAGCTGGCTGCACTGCTCCGCAATCCGCAAGAGCAGCTGCAGCAAAATTTTCAATGGAAAGCTTTGGCTGCAGCCCTTGATCCGTTGGACTTCAACGACGATGATGTGCATCGCGAGTCGCCGATGGTTATGCCGGGCGGAATGCCGTTGGTTCCAAAGAGTCCAATGGAAATATTCTTTGCTATTCTATTGTGCTGCATCAGCATCTTCGTGCTTTGCTACACGATGGTAGTCTTTTACCGCTGCATCTGTACTAGGAACTATGCGGAGTGGCGATCCAGCTGGCACGAGTTCGAAGCGCCGCATAAGCAAACGGAGCAAATTCTTGAGGGAGTGCCAACGCAAGTCGCCGGTCACAAGCACCGGATCGAATGTCTTGTCTCGGACGGAGCTTACATCATTAGTTGCTGCCTCAAAGGACAAATCCGCGTTTGGGATGCGCGCAGCGGAGAGCAGTTGGCAAGCATCGCCCGTTCCGACATGCAGATTGCGCAACCACGGCCGGACGGGCAGACTTTAGTGCGGAAGCTATCTGTTTCGCCGATCTGGTGTTTAGACTACTTTGACAATCTCATAGCAGTCGGTTGCGCGAACGGGCGCGTAGAGTTGTGGGAATCACCGGCCGGCGTACTGAAGTGCGCCTACCAGGAGGACGCCAAGCGCAACCAAGGAATCACACACATTCACCTGAATGGAGACCGGGTGATTGTGGCGCGTCTGAATGGACGCTTGGACTTCTATCGTCTGGAGACGTACTACAAGGGCAAGCAGATCGACTGGGGATTCACTTCCGCCTATAGACGCAGTAAGTCATACACAGAGATGCAAATGAAACTATTTCACAGGGAAATAACCTTTTGTGTAGCTCACGTCCGAACTGGATCCACTGGCAGTCTGGGGCTGATGCAGCGCTGCCAGCAGGATCTTGCACCGAAGACCACCAAAGAAGAAATGAAAATCACGTTGGAGGGCGTGAGACTTGCGCATCAGCAGCCCATTACATGTATGCAGGTAGCCAACGATATGGTCTTCACCGGCAGTCAGGATCACACACTTAAGGTACATGGTCAAAACAAATCCCTATTGGAATCCCTACAAATCAACTTTCTGACCTTCCTTTCCTTATAAAAGGTGTATTGTCTTAATAAGACGGATGTGGAGTATACACTGCACGGACACTGTGGACCCGTTACCTGTCTGTTTGTCGACCGGTGGCAACCGGGCACCGGAGGTTCCGGTTCGCAGGACGGCCTTCTCTGCGTTTGGGATCTGTTTACAGGCGCCTGTATGTACAACATTCAGGCACATGACGGTGCCGTTAGCTGCCTTGCCTGCGCCCCAAGCTACGTTATATCCCTGGGGACGGACGAGCGGATCTGCGTGTGGGAACGATTCCAGGGCAATCTGCTGACCACCATCAATATCTCCAATGCCTACTCGAGCCTACTAATGCTGACTCCGTCGCTGTTAGTGACCAGTAAAATGGGTAAGTGCGTTTTGAGCGTTGGAGCCTGTAAATCCGTTTAACTAATTGAATAATTTTCGATAAAACCACAGGATCTCTCATCGTGTGGGATGTGCGCACAGGGCAGCCGGCTCGCGAGGTCAAACTGGACTTTGCCAATCGACAGCTGTGCCCAAAAATCATGATGCTTGCCTGCGATTCCGTGATCTGCGACTATGGCAATGAGATCCGTGTCGTGCGTTTTCCCATAGTTGCTGACAAGTGCCACTGAAAAAGTGGAGACAGAACATGTCATTAGATTTTGGGTTTCTAAATAGCCTCGAAACTAATTAAAATTGGAATATTGTTCTCAAAAGGATTCAAGATTTAACCAGTGGGGCTTGTTATTTTAGTTATTATGATTCGATACGATGTAGTTGTAAGTATCGGACACCAAGTGTGTAAACAACTTTGATAGGTTAATGGATCTAAACTAAATGAAGAATTAAATATATATACACATATATTTTTGCGTAACTACATATTAACTAAATAGTGTCTTAAAGCGCCTCAGCATAATACAATGACTACATTTTAGATTAAATACTATATGTATATTTATTAAAATCCCCTACGCTTAATTTTCTATATGAAAAGTAAAACTTACCACAAATAAACTCACGTTTTGTAAAATGTGTATTTATTTCCGAACTTTACTGCTGTGTGGACCATCGAACTTTTGCATCGTAAACTCTGACCATTTGCACTTAGCAGAAGTTCTGAATAATTGGGTTTATGATTGGGTTTACAAACTCAAGCTTTCTTTTTGCTTTGTCCTTTTTATACCCTTGCAGGGTATTTTAATTTCAGTCAGAAGTTTACAACGCAGTGAAGGAGTCTTCTCCGACCCTATAAAGTTTGTTTGTTCATTGTTTAACTCTAGTATGACCGAAGTTATGAAAGGAAATTAAATTTGGCACGCCAAATAAAAATACAATATATCGGGAGATATATAAAGTATTTAAAATATATAGTATAACTAATCTTTTTTATCAAATTCAAAACATAACTTTAAAAACTTAAACTAAAAAATGAAATTTTATAATAATAAATTGGTCCATTTAATATAATATAAATATATAATTTTTATAACCTTGCAGAGTATTATAATATCAGTCAGAAGTATATTTACTATAAAGTACAGCCTAATTTTTGTCAATTTATACGACACATTTCAATTATTGCTGCTGGAGATAATGCACTTATTTACAATAGAAGAGTGATCTAGTGCTTAATAACCACAAATAACAACGTTTTTGAGAATGCCGAAAGCCTCAAAAGTGAATCTTTGGCTCAGTGGTCTCTTTAAGACCACAATTTACTTAAGAATGAAATGCCTAATAGACTTTTTGAGGTAGAAAGGGTTCGCTGAAAGTATCCACTGAAAATATTAATGAAAAGCCAATGTGGCAAACAACTCGCATACCATTGGCACAGCTTTGGTATCTTTTATTAAAAAACCTAAGCTTCTTTAAACTGTTAAACCTCTCCTAATTCATGCTTTTATTTTATTCGAAATTTTCCTTGATTTGTTACACTTTGACATTGAAAACTTGATAACAAATTAGTCGCCTACTTTTTTGGGTTGTTCCATAGCCGACTGAAAATATCGGCTAACTATTTCCGATATATTCAGTAATTCACTCTTTCAGTCGTATATGAAATCTTTAATTAACTAAATTTGAAAAATTGAAATGCGTCCTATAGTTTTAATACAGTTTTAGGCATGCCAAAAATCCGACTTCTGTGCATTTTGTACCGAGATCCGATCAAAGATGAAAACTCAGACTTTAGGCAGAAAAAATTAAGCTAAAATTTTGCATATTTAATTTTTTGGTATTCAATTCAAAAATTTTAGTGAGGAATAAAGTTTTCACCTTGTTCTGTTTAATAAAAAGAGTGTTTCTGGAATGTTAAAACGGAGATTTCATACAGAACCACAAACAAACATGGGGACAAACGTTTTAAACGATTTCAGTTTAAATCCTTTATATTGAATAACTTCGATTTCTAATTATCCACTACGCCGTAATTATCGATTATCGCAACATATTTTCAATTCTACGGCTCTGCGCACTGCGCAGCACACTGTCAGTGTTCATCGTCACTATGTGAATTGCCGTTCACAGCGATGTGAGTCAACGTTCCTCTTATTGCCTTATGTGTTGTTCGGGGAACCCATTAATTTCCGCAAGTTCGATAAAGAAAGCTTATATGGCGGCAATTCTACTTCTTATAACCAGGCAGCTAATCGAGTGTGTACTTTTAAAAACTCCTTAAAAGCTTCAGTAGCTTCAGAGACACCTTCGTATTTATTTATTTTATTTTTTTTTTAACTTATGTCTGTACATATGCACATATTTCTGATATATTAAGCTTATGTATTTTTTAATGATCGAGTTAAAAATTCACATACAAATTTTACCAACATATATAAGGGTAAAAATGTCTTTGAATCACAGTACAGTGAATAATGACCTAAATAAATAATGCAAAGAATAGTCTGTACATTTAAGAGTACTTGCGCTAAAGAGAATTTTGTATTGTTTGTTTTCTTCGAAACAGCTGACTTAAAGAGTTAAATAAAAAGCTTTCTTTGTCAGCAAAATAAACCGGTAGTCATGACTACGTCGAGAAACAGGAAATGAGAGCAAAAGTAATTTTATGTACATGTTGAAAAATAAATTTTTATGAAAGCGTTATCAGGACTTTTGAATAGAAAATTGGGAAAGATGCAACAAAAATATGCCATAAAATAATTTAGTGCATTCTTATTTAAGGTTTTAGCGGGATGGTTATATCTCCAAAATATTCCAAGAGTTACATACATTTGTATAGCTAAAACTTTAATAATTTATTTTATCTGAAGCTTTTAGGAATATTTATATCGCCACAGAGTCTGGATATACCATGTCAATTCTAAGAAGGGAGTGGAGGGACGCATTCAAGTGATTCGTTGACTAAGAAACCCGAAGACACGATTATAATAGGAAAGAACGTAAACTATTAAATTGTTTCCATTAAATAATAAAAGCTTCGCATAAACCCGACCATATTGTGAGCGCGACTATGATCGCGAGGTATACCTGAGCGACTGAGAGTCAACAGAGTGTAGGAGAACAGGTAAGCTGGCGAGAACTTTTGGGTTATCAGTCACGGCGGAGAGCCAGCATACGGCCGATAACTCAAACGTCGGAGCCCAGTTAACACCTGGGCCGGATAAAATCCGATCCCCCTAGAGTCGGCCCCCTTTCTCACTCACACATAGCGAACGGAGAGCATCGGCAGCAACCGATGAGTTGGCCCGCTTATCATCTGCGCGCTCTTCATGCGAAATTCCTCGGAGGTTCAGTGTCGAGAGGAACGTTGCTCCGAACAGAAGTGCGCCGGAAGCACTGCACAACCAGCAAAGAGAGCAAGAGAGAGATAAAAGAAAAAACCCCACGCAAACCTCAGCGATAATGGTTTGGTGGAGCAAGAAGGGGGAGAAGGACAACAGCCGGCCCAGCCAGGCGCTGGTGCGTCAGGACCCCCGGACGAGCGTTAAAACCACGAGTGCCTCCACAGAGACGACCAACACAGCCGTGCAGAACTCTACAATCACCGACAACAACAAGCAGACCGTCACCTTTATGTCCACACGCCAGACGGTGACGCACACCCAGCGAGCGCTGATCACGGAGACTACGACGCGCCGTACTCCCAGTCAGGCCGAACTCGAGGCACTGTTTGCGCAGATGAGGATGGGCGGGGAGGGAGCCACCGGCACCACGACTACAACCACCACGGTTACCTCGCGCTCCCGGCCGCCGAGTCTTAATGGCCTCTCTTTCCGTTCCACACAGCCCTTTAAAGCCACGGCCAGCAGCGCTGGCAAGCGGTCCAGCACCTTGGTCAAGACGGAGCAGACAACTGTGACCAAGAAGAATGGACTAAACGTCACTCAGCACCTGGAGACGCATCACGTTGACCTTAAAGGAAAGCCCGCCTGGACGCCGTTCCCCTCCAATGTCAGCAGCTCCGGCTCCACTTACGTTTCTCCCTACGCCAAGAAGCCGACTCTGGCCATCACTGGTTCATCGCCTATCGCCACCGTCTCTAGTCCGCCCAGTATTCCCAAGACAACACCATCAGCATTCGAGAGCTTCTTCAAAACTTCTTCGAAGCCCACAGTGAAGCCGCTCACATCCACGGCCGTGCCGAGGCCGTACGTAAGCCTTGGCTCCTCCGCGTCCTCCACTAAGGCCAAGCCCACTTTCAGTGGCTTGGACGCCCAGGGTTCTGTCAGCTCCATTGGGGCAGCGAGCTCCCAGTCTAGCCTGGCAAAGAGCAAGCTGAAGCCGGCTAGGGTATACATATTCAATAATGAGCGTTTTGATACTCAAAATGAGTTCCGCATGGGAAGTGCCCACGATGTGAAGGCCCTGCGCTCCACCTTTGAGCGGCTAAAATGCAAGGTGGAGGTCATTACAGACGCCACATTGGCCACCGTGAAGCGCACAGTGAAAACGCGTAAGTAGGAGAGTGAGATGCACTGACTGATCACTTATGTAGCCCATATCTATTTATGCAGTGGAAACGAAGGACTTTGGGGATAAGAGTGCTCTGGTCCTCGTGTTTCTCAGCCATGGAACACGCCATGACAGACTCGCAGCCAAGGATAGCGACTACTCACTGGACTACGACGTGGTCTTTCCCATTTTGCGCAACCGGACGCTGAAGGATAAGCCCAAGCTGCTTTTTGTCCAGGCCTGCAAGGGCGCCAACGAGCTGGGCGGGTTCATGACGGATGCCGCCCAGCCGAACGGGTCCCCCAACGAAATCCTTAAGTGCTACAGCACCTACGAGGGGTACGTTTCCTACCGCACGGAAGACGGCACGCCCTTCATTCAGACTCTGTGTGAGGCTCTAGACAAGTCTGGTAAAACGTCCGACATTGATGCCATAATGACTAACGTGCGACGCGTGGTCAAGTCACAAACCAAGTAAGTTGGCGCAATGCTTGCTAAGCAATAGCAAGGAATAATCCTGTACTTTTTTCAGAGACGGCCAAATACCATCTGTCACCAGCACCCTTACCTCTAAGTACGTCTTCGGAGATTACATATGATCATATGATCATCCTACATAGTATATTTATATTATAATTCTTCTTGCGAGATTGACAGTATCAAAAGCGGGTCCACCCTAATGCTATTTAAACGATCTTTTAGAAGCGATTTACTTTGTGATTCATTAAATTGCTAAAAAAGCTCGATTTATCGTTATCCAATATCGATTTCTGATTCGTATTTGTGGGATATGTTGGACATAAAATGGGAAACAGACCGGAAGTATATATGTATATAGTATCTTATCAATTATTATGGCTTACCCAAAAGATAATGTCTGTGGGCGACATACAAAAAAGGGAACTGGGAGAAACATTTGAAAGTACAAGTAAATGCATGTACAAGTCGCGCTTGTGACAGTGAACTAATGAAAGCCGAATGTGCTTGAAGATGTAAGTTTATATTTTATATTACAAGATATAAAAATAAATATTTTCCGAATTATTTAAGTTAAATATTATTGCACCATGCATTTAATTATTTCAATCAACTTAACTAAGTGATGTTATATTATAAAATCATGTTTGTACAATTCTGCAATATTTTTCTTCTTCCTGTTTTTATAAAAATATTTTATGGTTTCGTTTTCACAAAAATCGCACTATAATAATCGCCATGTATCCATATAAAAAATGGGTGTTGCTTAGGCAACTTGTTGTCTGTAATATTTATACCCTAGCATGGTATTATAATAAGCAATAAGTCTGCAACGCAGTTTTCTGTTAAAGCTTTATGAAAATCGTATAGCTATAGGTACGATCGGAAAATTAAATGCAAAAAATATAAGTTCGCCGTTTTTCAACATACATTACATACATACATATATTCATCTACTCTGAGATGTAAGCATTTTTTGTAATATTTCAGAATTTCGGTTTTTGTTTTATGAAAGTCGGACGAATATATCATACAGATACCAGAACACTATGGGGTTTTTGAGCACTTTATGTGACATTTAGGCATTTAAAAGTACCCTAAAATTTGAAAAAATTACTCAAAATGTTAATACTTAACAGCATATGTTAGCAGAATAGCTGTAAAGTCAGCTGTTGCCCCCGAATGAACGAGCGCTAAGTTTGCAATTTTTGCGAAGTGATCTTTGAAATTAAATTATTCGATTAAAACACCTTATGTAAAGGAAAAAACTAATGGACACTAAATTCACATGTTTGTACTACATGTTAAATGTATTAATTGCTTAAATTGTGCGTGTTTATACTAACATTATGTCATTTTATAAATGCACCTTTAGCTGAATTTTGAGAAACAAAATTAAACTTTGAGCAGTGTTTTGAAATAGGAGTTTGCATTAGTTTTCAGTGCGTCTGTAGCGTTGTCAATTCTACACAGAAGGCTTTTATTCTTATTGTGCACTTTTCCGCACTTTTGGTGCAATTTGAATTTATCTTAGATAACCTCACTTTCTTCAACGCCGATTTGTATGGCATTTGTATGGAAAAACACTGAAATCCGGTATTTTTGTCTACAAGTTCTTAAGGAAAGCGCTATCAGATCCTTAACTTTCATTAATTTATTTTTAGTTATGTAAACTTCGAAGCTAGTTTCCTTTCGTGTTTTTATGACGATAGATCAGTTCTGCCCTTGCAATGTGGACCGCAGTCCATGTAGTGACAACGTAGTGATATACACGCAGAGTTAAATGCTAACTAACGATTTTTAATCATTAAAAGCGATATTTTATAATCAAAAGGTTGTGTATAATAGAACTCTCGAAAAATTATAAGATTCACTAGAAATGTTGATGCAAAGACAATCTGGGACTATTTTCATTATATTAAACAGGTCAAGCTGAAAACTTTTATGCTAACATTATTTTGGTTTTCGGCTAGTTTAGCAGAAAACCAGCTTGAAAGGTTAGATTTTTCGTTACCAAAACTTCTACGGATCTAAACTTACATTGTTAAATTAACCAAAAATAAACTGTAAATAATTTAATTAGTTTTGTTTTAAACACTAAGCTACAAAGTACCTAAACTAAAGACTCCAACCAGCTTGCCAAATGACATACTATATTTTGTGAAATATATTTTTGGTTAATAATAGTCTAAAAAATGTATGTTACATTTTTGTAGCTGAGGGTGTCATCGTCACTTTTATCTCATCATGTTATGGGGTACTTTGTTAGATTTTATATGCCGTTGAAGTTATATTTTAAGAATTTGAAGTGTTTTTATAAATTTTTACGTTTTTTTTTCATACTCATATTTGTGAGGCCTACTCAAATCCTAGATATACTGAGCTTAAAATTTTACGAGAAAGAAAATATTTTAGCTCCAATTTTATACCCTTGCAGGGTACTTTGAACTTTGCAACGCAGTGAAGGAGGCATTTCCGATATATTTTTAATCAGCATAAACAGCTGAGTCGATCTAGCCATGTCCGTCTGTCCGTCTAGTAACTCAGTTTTAAAGCTATCTCGCTCGTATATAAATAGGAGCCCTTTATATTATTTCAGTATTTCTGACTAATCTCACTTACCAAACTATATCCTGTGTCCACCTGCGGAGCTGTAAAAATAATACGTTATGTTTGGATACTTGAATCAGCATTCTTACTGTGTTATCAAGTTGAACTCAAATGCTAAAAGCCTGCTACCACAAAAGGTACATTCTCCTAATATTATTAATTTAATTATATTATTAATATTAATTAAACTATCGCATCCCACTGCTTTTAAGAAAACGAATACATGATAATACAAACACAATATTAATATTTTTGATATTGTCTGCTTTATTTAATTGTTTGTTTTCTATTTATTTAGCTAGATAGTTTTTCTAAAAGTTTACCCAGAAGATATTTAGTGACCTTTTCAACTATAGCATGCGCGTTACTATCCTGTTTCTTTTGCAAATCATTCTTAACCATCTTTTTAAAGAAATCGGTAAAGGCACCTCCTTGCTTTGGCACACCTTCTACAAGCTCAATCTTCGACTCAAATTCAGCAACTTGGGAATTCAGCTCAGTCTCCTTTGCGGCATCCGATTTCTCTTGGCCCCTATACTTCTTGTAGATTTCAACGGCTTCGAAGGTGATCCCCACCTGAGCATCGGGATTACTGTTTCGCTCACTCATAGCCTGGAGTTCCTGGAGCCTCTGGCGATCCCGATCAATAACTCCAGCAGTTCCAGTGCTCGACAAGCAGCACAGCGTAGCCAGGACACAGCTGAAACACATAGGTTCTTATAAATATATTTAAATTTCAATATACCTTTCTCACTTATACCTTAGTCGGATTGCAAAGTTCATTTTCAGTTTAGTTTGCTTTGGAGATTCTTAGCAAAGTGCTATTAGCAGCAAAAAGCATTTCCCTTTTATAGGCAACATTGCCCAGAAGAGAAGCACTAAAAATTTAATGACTTATGTAAC
>VNJS01006895.1:0-16888 GCA_008042575.1 Drosophila watanabei
TTTTTACTTAGAGTGCTCCACCGAAGTCCATCGAAGTCACGGTCCACCGAGGTCCATCGAAGTCACGGTCCACCGAGGTCCATCGAAGTCACGGTCCACCGAGGTCCATCGAAGTCACGGTCGCCATGTGATAGTTTTAACGACGTCCTCCAGTAAATAATTAGGCAGGGTTTTAATTTGGTTTTTAGTTGGGTTTCTTTTATTTTGTAATAAGTTCAGGTTTTAATGTATTCTTCAGTATTTGGTTTTGGAGCAACCTTTGTTAATCCATGTAAATTTAAAGCTAAGGAAGTCTAAGTCCCTTAGCTGCGCTGCCAACAGCGGCAGCGGAGAGTCATATATATATTCTTAAATATTCTTAAATACATAGCTATGCTCGATCGGACTGAGCGCGGAGGTATATGCACATACATACATGTGGTCCGCTCGTGTAGCATTTATGCTGACACTTGCACTCTTTGGGTGCGGGCCAATACATACATAAGTGGGTAGTTCATATTTCGTCTACTTGAGGTTTATGACCGAGACCTTGAATAAACATTGCAACTAAGTGTTACAGTGTGTACCCGTTAAATACAGTAAGTATTCGATATATGTGCATACTACACTATCTTCCTTCGCTAACGTCTCCGCGCGACCGCGATTGTTACGATGCAAGTGTGGCGGTGTGCTCAGGCCACTTGGTTGGCCAGCATGGTGGGAACCAGGTTGTCGGCTGCGACGCTCGTTCCCAGCTCCAGACGCTCGTGATGAAAGCGAGCACATACTGTGTGTTATCCTCCACCTCGGTGCCGCATTCTGGGCAGTTGTCCGCATCGGTCCATGTGGGGGCTGTGTAAAGTAGTTGGGACGTAACCACGCTAGTGAGCAACTTTCACTTTCACTGATTAGGACCTCGGACTCGCGCTGTTTGTCTGGCCTTCTCGTGCAGGTACTCCAGGTGTTCTCCATACGAGAGGCGGGTGTCCAGAATAACTCCCAGGTACCTGATCGCTCGGTGTGAGGTGTTGGGTAGTCCGCCCACGCGGATCTCTGATGTCTCGACACGCTTCCTGCTCGAAATCAAGAATGCTTCGGTTGTCTGCAAGGCTAGCTCCAGCCCGGCGACGGCGAGCCCGGATTCGACATCTGCGGCCAGCTCCTTAGCTACCACTACCAGCGCTACATCATCAGCGAGGCATCAGCGGTACAGACGCAGACTCCACCGTCGGCCAGTGGGGCACAGACACTGTGAGGATTTTTAAAGCCGGGGTTGCAGGCACAGATTTATACCTGCTGTAAGAATTCTTATAGTCTGCCGGCCACTATGTGCAGTCGCTTAATATGGGACAGCCAATGCGTAAAAGAATCCGAAGATTTCTTTCCGAATTTTATAGATGGGGGTTATACCGCCTCGATCACCAGCCCTGTTTGCAGGTGCTCCGCATCGCGAAGGGGGGAGTCAGGATTTGGACGTAAGATCCCGCTAGCACATGGGCGGCTTATACAGGTGGTAAAAAGTAATGAAACAGACCGACAATAAGCCGCCGGGAGCTAACGTCCAAATTCTGCCTCATTGCGTCAGGATTGGGGAGCAGCCCGAAATAGTGCTACTGTTTATGCTGTCGATCCACAAGTAAATCTCGTGGTAATCAGCATTTGTCAACGCCTCTACCGGGCCTTATGTTTTTGGAGTGCACTATCAGAACTACTGTAAGCTTTTATGTGCATTTGCACTTATCCAGCGTCGGGGCAGCAGCTGACTTGTTAAACAGCTGTGGTGACATGCAACTTCCTGAGAGCCGCCACCTTGGTAAGAAAATTCTATCGTGCGGACGACCTGCATACCTATACACACCATTAACCGTTTACCACCTCGTAAGAAGGGCTCTGTATTGCCACCCCGAGGGAGCACTTAGGAAACACAGCCACCTCGTTCAATGGATAAAAAACGCAGATATATCAAAAGACTCTCTATGGTGCGGTATTCCGCAGGAAATCCCAAGAAGCACAAGGCAATTTCAATTTGCCTCTCCAAAGAAATAGTTAGATTGAAAGAACCAATCGCTGCGATGGGGCAGCAAGTTCTGCAGCTCCTCGAATGTTCCTGACGATATTGCGGCCCAACCCATGACATTCGTCTTGGTTACTTAAGGGCTTTCCATTGCTAATAATATCAGGCTTTCGTCGTTGTTTAAATTACGAATTTTCCTCAATTTTTTACATTCAAATAAATGACGACAACTAGCTGTCAAAAAAACTCAATAACGTAACTTTATCCAGTAAAAACACACAATCTGCGTTTTGCGTTTACTTCGATAACGGATTGGTAAATGTGAAGGAAAATTACATTTTACTTTACATGTACAAAATGTAAAAAATGTAAAGCTGAATAAATAAAATATATATGAAAGTAATTCATTTTTTTTTTGATAGGGATAGATTATAATTGATCCAATGGCAAAATGCAAGGATATAAAAACTTCGGCGGGCCGACTTTAGTTAACTTTCTTGTTGTTTTGCGAACATGCTCTGAGGAAACCGTGGGAAAAGGAATTATGGTACTGAAGGGAGATTTCAAGTCTTTATTAATCTGTTTTGATGAAGAAAATATTTTTAAGTTGCTTTACTATTAAAATTTTTTTTAACTTAATTTAAATAAATTAATTTATAAACAATTTAATTCAAATAAAAAATGAATCATGGTATGAGCATTTAAGCTAAAGATTTTATTAGCGCATCGTTCTTCGCAAATTGTACACATACCGTGCAACATAATGGAAAGTTAGAGCGAAATGGAGTGCAACGAAAAATTCGGCACCCGAAAATGCCGCGGGAGAGACCGTTCCGCCGACTATATCTGTTTTGTCCTCTGAGGAGTTCCAGTACCCCTCAGAGTCGTATTGATTTATCCCGGACTACCAGCAGATTTCGGCAACGCAGCTGATAAGTCGGCCTCGCCGAAAGCCCTATTGCTGTACCACCTACGAACCAGATATAAGTTTCGCGGCTCTCCCGGGCTCAGACATCGGAAAATGTTATTTCCTTTATTTAAGGCATAACCAGAGCCGAATAAATAACGATGAAGGTGGAAAAATGCAAATTTTCTTATGCTAGGGAAATTTTGTCTTTTAAAAGTGTCCCCAATGAACTTATTGACAATATATGCTCTACCAGTTTCTGGCCAGAGTATGTTGTTGTCAAAGAGTATCTAGCAAAAAAAAAAAAATAACAAAACGCGGCTTGTAGGAATAACCCTTCATAGGCCCGATCAGACCACTGCATTTCCCATTAGAATTCAAGAGGCCTTCGTAGTAAGCTTCCTAACATCTATTCTGATAACACAGGTCGACAAAAATCCCACTTTTTTCTGCCCGGAGAATAAACGCGACAGATTTTGAAAGATCTTGGTCTATACATTGCTGATTCGAAATCCAATTTTGAGAAAATCGCGGTCAAAGTATGAAAAAGTGCCTTTTTGTTCACTTTTCAAAGACTACTAACACGAAAACCTTACGTGCCCCAGAGTTGGTTTTAGGCTTAAATGAAACCCTAATCTTCTTCTTTGATCTGTTCTTTGCTCTGATCCGGCGACAGTTAGTTTAGCTAGGGTTGCGCCCGTAACGCAGCCCGAAGGTCCCTATCATGCACTGACATGGCGGATGCCATGAATTCATATTTGGCTGAATGTGTTTCGTTATACTATCTTTCAATCTCGATAAGTCTCTGATAAGTTGAGTCGCCTTAAAAATATAAAGTCTAGGCGCACTCTTTCCGTCTATTTAATAGCTCGGACAAACTTCACCGTGCTGAACGCGCAGTCTTATAAAAATTTTTTGACACGTTGCAGGGCTCAGTTTTCATTGGACCCTAAAAAGTCTTATGGTTTTGTTAACGCCAAACGTAAACCCCAGACACATTCTTCATCTCTTTCTTTTAAAAATATGAACGTAAATTATGATTACGCAATAGGTTAACTCTTTGCCCATATTTTTCAAACAACATACTCAAATTCTAAGGATTCAAATCAGACTTCTTCTTACAGCATGCCTAACTCGAACCTTATTTTCAGTCCTAGTCTAAACGAAAGCTGTCTTCTTTAAGATCTTTATAGCGTAAATCCCGCTTATTTGCCAGATCCTGACGAAATACCTAGTTGTGTGCTTATGTATTTCGCCGAAGTCCTGTGCTAGCCCCTTCTTAAATTTTTACCTTATCCTTAGAAATCACCCACTTTCCCTTTATTTGGAATCATTTGCAATTCCTCTCCACAAAAAAGGAGCATATCGGATGCAACTACTACAGAGGAATCTTCAAGTTGTCGGCCATCCCAAAACTTTTCGAAAACTTAATTACTCCTCATTTACAGTACCTTTGTAGATCAGCAATTTCGCCGTGTCTACATGGATTTATTAAGCGGCTCACTTCTTTTATTATTAAAGTCTTTTATAATAATATTTAGATAGATGTCATTTATATTTATTTCAGTAAAGCATTTGAGTGTGTTAATCATTTACTTCTTGTTAGGAAACTCGATTAAATGGACTTTCCGGATAATCTTCGTAAATGGATCTTTAGCTATTTAAGTGGTAGAACGCAAAAGGTCGTCTTCAAAACAGCTTGGCGTCTGGCGTCCCGCAAGGGAGTCATTTGGGTTGCCTACTGTTGCCCAAAGTTGTGGCTAACTCAAGAGTACTTATCTACGCAGATGACGTCAAGCTTTGTGTGCAATGTAAGGGCGTTGCTTGCAAGTCTGATTTACAAACAGATCTAGATAATTTTCAAATATCGTGCCGCGTAAGCTTATTAAACTTAAACGACTTTAAATGCTAGCTAATTACATTCTCTCGTGTCTTTGCTAAGCTTTCGACTTATACGCTGAACTACTGCTCTTAAGAAAGTATTAATAATTTGGGTCTCCGCCTGGACCCTAAACTTGACTTCATTGATCACATTTCGTGCATGGTGAATAATGCCAGGGGTGTGCTTGGATTTATGAAACCCTACATTACTAAATCATTATCATTACCTCGTTAGTTCGTCTTATCTTAGAAGATGGATTTTGCGTGTGGAGTCCTCAGTATGGAGTCCATAATAAACGCAACGAATCTGTTCAAAAAAACTTTTTACTTTTCGTCCTTCGTGGTTTAAACTGATATGCAGACTGTAGTTTATCGTCATATTCCAGTAGACTCCTTTAAACTAACTTACCTTTCTTAGCAAATCGAAGACCTATCCTAGGCATTACCTTTATTTACAACCTAATCCGTGGTGACGTTGAAAGTGCTGATTTGTTAGGTCAGCTCAATTTTGACGTACCAAGTTCAAACACTAGATCTTATTTACCTTTAGTCTTGCGCCAACGTAGAACTTCTTTTTTTTTAGAGTTTTATGTGCAAATTATAATGATTTGTGCACAATATTATCTTACTTAAATAGCCTTCCTAGACTAAAAACCTTAATCCTAACCCACTTAGTACGTATGCAAACAAACAATTGTACATTGCTCGATTCAACTTCGAATCTAGTCGCCCGGGCCTTCTTGCCTTCTTGGCCTAGTGAATAAGGCATCGGACTGTCAATCTAAGGTGCATGGGATCGAACACCGATTTGACTTTACGATTCCTTTAATACCCTTGCAGTGTATAAGTCAAGGCAGTTCCGACCGTATAAAGTATATATATTCTTGATCATCATCAACAATCGAGTCCGTCTAGCCATGTTCGTCTGTCCGTCCGTGTGTCCTTTTCTACGCAAACTAGTCCCACAGTTTTGAAGCTATCTGAATGAAACAAACGTCCACAAACGTATGCAGGTCGATGCGGCTCACTTCAGGTATCCCCATGGAGTAGCATCTCGGAATGCTGACCGTTACAACTTGAGACAGTAACAGCTTTCACTGGTTCTAGTCCTCCACCAACGACTCTGTCAGCTCTTCGTCCCAGTTAATATTTGCGCGCCGGATTTTCTGCAGAAGGATTTTTAGCCCAATGGTTTGACACGATAGCAAACCGAAAGGATCGAAGTTAGACAATAAAACCTGGAGGACTTCTCTCTTAGGCAGGCCATCCACAGGCGAATTTTTTCGACGAACATATTTGGTTCGAAAAAATGTTCGTCGTTGGTTGGACGTTTTGTTCGACAAAGATAGAATCCATTATATCTTGGCAGTGTTCGCACGAACAAGTTCGACAGTTGATTGCAATCTTTAAA
This sequence comes from Drosophila watanabei, assembly GCA_008042575.1. Taxonomy (NCBI): domain Eukaryota; kingdom Metazoa; phylum Arthropoda; class Insecta; order Diptera; family Drosophilidae; genus Drosophila; species Drosophila watanabei. The sequence continues at coordinate 6,193 of VNJS01006895.1, forward strand.
CAAACATTCAGTTGAGAAAAGTTTTCGGACAAACAACACATGCCCGAAATGTAGAAAGAGATTTTGATAGAACTTATATATTGTCTGCAAAACGAGCCCGCACTGTGGCAGGCAAAAAGTGAGGCGTAAGAAATTTTTTTAAGTCCAGACGAGAAGTTTCTTTCAGCTCCACTTGGAGATATGAATTGTTGGCGCTTTGCGTACCATTGCTTCATCCACATACTGTGCTTCCTCTTTTGTACTTTCTCCTTTTCCTTCTTTTCGTTCTAATTATTAATATGAATTGCCATCAAACAATTACTGTTTTGCTTTCGTCCGCTGACATGCTTCCTTTGAAAATTTTCGGCGAATGAATGTTCGAAAAAATGTTCGCACTTGTTGGTGGGCAAATAAAATTCTTGTTTGACGAACCGTTCGTCAAAAAATTCGCCTGTGGATGGCCTGCTTTAGTTGGGACCTCAGAATCAATAAAGACGTCTAGCTTAAGTCTTGAGAATCTGCAAACTTAAAAATGTCGTTACGTTGGTCCCAGTACAAAACCTTTTCTGTAGCTTTAAACTGCACTGGCTTTTGATTTTTGGTTTCTTCGTCTTTCCTTAGATGAGAAGAAACTGCTCTGAATTTTTGACGCCGTTGCGAATTTTGAATCCGCGTCTGGCGTGAACCTCCTTGACTTGGCTGGATATTTCGTTGGCTGTCTGCCCTGCACTTATGCTGTCGATAAAGTGCTGTCGCGTCCCAAACCAGCCTAATTCTTCTCGGCTTGTTCGGGTTTAAGGCTATATATATGGGTAAGTACCAAGTGCGATAGTCCTCTTTTCCTGCCTCCTCGTCGGATAGTTGCCTGGCGTATCCTTTTAATAGAAGATTTCTAAGTTGGTCGTCGATTTTGGTGTAACGATCTGGCTCGTCCAGAATCCTTTTTCTCATGCATTGCAGACGCTTTAGAGAGGTAATTCAGCTCTCGGGAAACCTTTCAAGATCGTTCCGTCATATGAGCCCAATTTCATATTTTTCAGATTTGTTTTGGCACGTTTGTTCCAGGACTGGAACTGCTCGTTTGTCCTGGCTCGACATGAGCTTTTTAGGCAAAATTACAATTAATTGTAATTTGTTCCTTGATTTGATCGTGAAGCTTTTGCCAATCGCAGTGGTGCATGGAAACGTGGCACTTGGAATTTTTTGTTTTCTGGATGGTCCATCCTAATATAAACTTTGACGCTATTGGGTCGTTACACTTGCCTTCGCAGATCCTGCGGGCAATTTTCCAATTGTTTCTACCAATTAACAACGTTAGCTGCGCAGAATAAGACTTTAGTACTGTAGTTACTGCGCCATTCTTCTATATTAAAGGTTTGTTTCGACAGAGCAATGTTTTTCACGGTCTGGACGTTGGTGAGCCAGAACCGTTTTTTTGAACTTTTTGCGGAAATCTAAATTGCTGCGCGCACGAAAGTATCTTCGAATCGAGTGGTTTCTCCGGTCCACTGTAAACATATTGGTGACGGTGAGGCTTTTATACCCAGCTTGTCAAAGATTATTGCGTCTTTCAAGGTAAAAGAGGATCCTTCGTAAAAAAAGGTTTTTCTTCGGCAGAATGCAGAGTGACGGGCACAATGCGGAAAAACTGTTTACCTTCTACGTCGTTTTGGTGTGTGCTTACGTGTTGTTGATTCATCGTGTTGTTGCATGTGTTGGGAACATTTTCCGAATGGAGTAGAGGATGATCCTTCATTGTACAGCCGTTCACTCACAATCCTTCGGATGACAATTGTTTCGGTGAACCTTTAAGCAACGAAAGCAAGCCCCTCCAGGCTTTGCTACTTGCAACATCTGTTCCACTGTGCTGGATTTATATTGGTCGCATTGCGTTACCAAATGATTTGTAAATTCGCATGATGTACACTTTGCAGCTGCCTGGCTAGGAGTTATGGCATTATGATTTCTCTCAGCTGTGCTGCTATTATGTTAACAGTAACGACTGTCGACGCAGCCTGTGCTATTTGATACAGACTAAACCCTTAACGCAGGGAACCGTATCGTTGCGCATGTGCATCGCCTAGATTAGCTTGTGGTTATTTGGAAGTTTGTCTACCAACTCTTTTACCAGCAGCGGGTTGCTTATGTGCGCTTCTAGTTTGCACGCTTCTACTGTGACGCAAATGTTGCGTTCTGCTAATGCGTACTCTATTATGGCTTTCAATTATTACTTGGGTGGCGGAACCTTTCTCGATCATCCTCTCCAAGATGTGCTCGTTGTCGTAGAACATTTCTAGCATGTCCATTACTTCCGGTACTTGACTAGGAAGCAAAAGCTTATGTTTGACCATTTCGCGTGCTGAACGGAGGAAGATCCTTTGGTATAGCTTGTCTGGCGGCGATTTGGGAGCTTGGCGTTATCTGGAACGACCCGTGTGCCGATCCGGGAAACACGTTCATCTGAGCTAAAATTTTATATTTCTCCTCGATAAATCTGTTCGGAAGCTTTTTTTCTTCCATTATTTGGTTTTAGTTAACGCTTAAAGTACCGCCGTGAATATTCGGGACTTCGATTTGCTTATTCATATCGATGAGAGCTTCCACTTGCAGTTGAAGGTGAAGTTGTCGGATTGATTTGTGGTATTTACCGATGATCGTCGTCAACGCCTGCGCCTAAAAATGGTACCAGCCGTCGCAAACGTCGCACTGAACCCAGCTTTCTCCAGATAAAGTTGACTTTTTCTTGCGCATTCTGCACGCTTCTACACTCATAACTGTTCAATTTGAGGTTATGTGAATTTGCATGTTGCAGAAGAAAATTGCGTGTTCTGATTGCCATTTGTATGTTTAATTTCAAGTGCGTTGTTTATTTATTTTCAGCTTCCGAATCAATGCGTACAGAGTATTTTTGATAGGGCGAGGTGCATGAGACGCCTAAAAACCATAAACTGAATTTTGGACCCTATATATCTATATATATATGTTATATATACCCTTCAGTACCAAAATTCATTCATGGCCGATTCCTGGCGGCCTGTTCGAAAAAAAAAAAACAATTCGCAAAGGCTTCGTTTAGCGAAGTTCGAAACGGAGTTGGAAAAAAAAATTCAACCTACGATGTCTCCCGAAGTTCGGACCTCATATTTGTTTTTGTTTTTCGAACTGATTCGGAGCAGCGGCTCGCAAGTAAGAGCGAGATGGGGGATGGAGGGAAGGGAGGGAAAAAATCTGTTTCAAAAGTAAAGTGTATTGTAGCGACGTCAGTATACCCTTTTTAAAATAAGTTGGGACATTTATAAATATTTCAAATTTTAAATTAATAATTTTTTACTTTTTTAATGGTATTTTATATTGGCAAGTAATGAAAATTTGCTTCAGGCGAAGCAAAAATGTTCATGTTTGATCTTCTGCCTCATTTGGTTTAAATTATATGGCATTTCTTTGGTCGTGTATACCCAGTCACGCGACAGAAATTTCGGTCTTCGGTTTTGTCTTGTTTCTTCTAATTCTTTTTGCATTTTGCGTTGACTGCTGCTGCATTCAGAAGTGTTTTGCGTATTAGATAAATTTCCGCAAAAGTTAAATATTATAATAAGGTAAGTGAAACTTGAGTTTAATTTAAAAATTAATTTTTCAGAATTGATAAGCATCGATGTGAATTCAACCTAACTGTAACTGCGTGGGAAACTCATAAGATTTGCGCAGTTTTCTTTTTACTTTAAATTGGTATGTATATACATATGTATATATCTGCAAAATGCTGCAATTTGCTATTTGTTTCTAGCTTTATTATTATTATGTTATTTCGTTAGAATTCCTGGCAAATTCCGGAAGAATTCATAACGAATTCCGGCAGAATTCCTGGCGAATTCCTGACGATTTTTTTTTCGAAATTCCAATTGGATTCCGGGCGAATTCCGGGGAAATTCCGCGGGAAATTCCTGGCGAATTCCCGAGAAAATCCCGAGGAATTCCTGATTCCGGGCCACGAACGCATGCCCCGAACAAATTCCTGGCGAAAATCCGGGAGAATTCCTGGCGAAACGCCTCTAAATCCGGGGGAATTCCTGCGGGATTCCGCGGGATTGGTACCAATCAACCAACCAATGGTCCTTTAAGCAAACAAATAGCAAATTGCAGCATTTTGCAGAAATATACATATGTATATACGTACCAATTTAAAGTAAAAAGAAAACTGCGCAAATCTTATGAGTTTCCCACGCAGTTACAGTTAGGTTGAATTCGCATCGATGCTTATCAATTCTGAAAATTAATGTTTAAATTAAACTCAAATAAGTTGCACTTACCTTATTATAATATTTAACTTTTGCGGAAATTTATCTAATACGCAAAACACTTCTGAATGCAGCAGCAGTCAAACGCAAAATGCAAAAATAATTAGAAGCAAGACAAAACCGAAGACCGAAAAAACAAAGCCTATGCGATTTGTTTTTGTTTTTTTCGAATAGGCCGCCAGGAATCGGCCGGGAAGGAATTTTGGTACTGCAGGGTATATATATATTACATTTGTATGTTTATGTTTGTAGGCCTAAGAGGCTTTTGCATTTGTGACCGCTGAGTCATGTTGCTATGGGAACTCTATGAAGTGTGATGTGATACATCTGAATTGCACAAATTGAATTCCCTCTACAAATCTGGAAGTAGAGCTGTAGTTGAGAGTTGCTGTCGCTTAGTGTGATTCGATATTGAGGTGAAGGGAAGAAGCAAAGGTGCAAGCATGGTAGAATCATACTAGGTAGTCTAGTCGGAAAATATTTGGTCCCTCTATAATCATAGCAATGAGTGCGAGTGAAAGGGGCTCAAGTCTCAGTAAATTCAAGCCAAACGACATTAGGATGTGTTGATTAATTTAGTTTTTAATACAATATAATTTAATTTTTAACAGTTTAGAGTTGGAAATGAGACGTTATTTTTGTTTTTGTGTTCGCAGTCTTTCGTACAAGTCCATAGTCCTTAAATATATTTTAATCTTAAAGTATAATTTTTTTAAGTTAAACTAATATTTACATTTTCGGCTGCTTATAAATATGTTTTTTCATATTTTTTGTTATTTAAAAAGTGTCATTGACCAAACTTTAAAATATGACTTCCAAATTTTTAATTTGATCTACGCACTGTACACATTGTTTCATTTGGTTTCCGTGCGATACTTCATCCACATAATTGAATTTCCCATTTTCAGCTAACTCTTTTGAGGGGTGCAATTTTTTGATTATATAGCCCGGTATATACTCCAACGCATCCTCTGTTACGTCGTCCAAACTTTGCGCTCCCTCTGCGCTGTTTGGAATGTCAATTATGAAATCGCCAGCTTCGTTTTCTTTGTCATTGTCATCAATCAATGTTTAGTCTGAATAATCTTCCTCTACATTTCTATTTCCGGATAAAATTTTAGTAATCTTGGCTGATTTAAAAATACGAAATATCAGTAAATAATTATGCAATCATAAAAAAAATTAATAATAAATCGGGTTCCGGAATGAGATCCACCTATTGTAAGGAATTTTGATCCGCTGAAATTAATTAAGGCTGGGTCTCATAAGGGGAGCCAATCTTTCTTTTGTTTTATATGTCTGTTTAATTAAAAGGAAAGGCAAAACACACAACAAATCTACAACAAACACGATAAGCATTGAAGTAAAGTTCTTTCTTATGGCTTTACCTTCATCATAGCTGTAATGTATTTCCTTTGTCTCTAGTTAAATTGAGGTCCGCGGTGTCGCATGCGTTCTCTACTTTGTATCCCAAAGCGTCACATCATCTAATGGAACCCGCTGTTGTGCTGGAAAACAATTGAGTTGTCAATTTTAACTTTTGTCTGCCGAAAGATCTGACATTAATATGGTTATCCGTAATCACCGATACATCGTTCTTTGCGCAGTGGCTAATTGCTTGCTGGAATGTCGCCTTGGTCAATTTGTTTCCATTAATGACAAGGCCGGACTCGATATATTGGGTACGAACCAACTTTATAAGGTATCCACAAACACGTTTATACGTTAGCATCGGCTGGAAGCTTAAAACAAGGTTCTTCTTAAAAAAAAATTATTTTTTATTTTATTTGTATTATTTGTATATGTGTTATTACTTATTCTCTGGTATGCCGATCTGTCGCTATAACTTTTGATTTCCAGGGCCCATATCAGAGATGATGGCCATTACGGGATAACCACTTTTATAGAGCTTATTTATGGTGCTGTTAAGGATATCCACATCAATTTGGGTGTCAAAATCAACGAAGACTGGCTGTGGCTGTTGATTTCTCTAACCTACGAATCATGACCAATTGGACGTGGTTACTTGGCTGATATACAACATCAGCAGTATTTTCACATAGTTTGTCAAACCCAAGCATGTCGTCTTTTTCCGTAAGATCTATAACAATATCAAGAGTACACGGCAAAAAAAATCTTTTCTTGTATGGGTGGTTATAAGTCCGGGGTCCAGCTGCATGGAGGCAGATCGCAGCAAAAATGTCCCTTGAGATAAATCTGGTTCGCTTTCCTCCAGTTTTTAAAATTTTGATTTGGGTCTTTAAATAAAATTTAGTTAGAGACCTTCAATTTTTGACGTAATCCACGATTTTCCCCTACCATCTCACGAAGCCTTTTCCTAAGGCCCTGGTTTTCGGCCAGTAATGTTGACCCTATTATTTTGTCTCTGTATATACATACATATTTTGCTATTAATTTTCTTTTTTATATATACTCGTACATAGACTTATGATAATACGGTCAACTCACTCTGTTTGGGTGCTGGAATTGGCATAACCTATTTTTGGAATGTCGAGTTTATGAATTATTTGTGGAACAGCGTCTTTGTTCAAACGCCTTTTTTTTAATTGCTAGCCTTTGTTTGGCGACAATTTTTAGTGTATGTATTTAAAATGCGTTTCACAAATTTAAGAGTAATCTCCAATTCCAGCGATTCCTCCCATAACAATCCTTTTTGAAGACATTTAGGTGCCTAATAGGATTCACGCCATCGCACAGTGAGCCAAGTGCCTCTGTTAGCGGAACTTTATTAATAACTTGGGTGAATCAATAGATATTTTAATGAAAATTTTAACTTCACTTTCTTAATGTATTCTTGACGTATTCTGAAAATATTAATATATTATCTCAAGTATATCTCATAATTTCATATATAAAATATAGTGAATTTTATAGTGTTTCAAAAAATATATTTTTAAACATTTTAAATTCAATGAACAATTATAACATAATATAACAATTATTTATAAAATAAATTCAATGAACAATTATAACATTTATTTATATATAACTTTTTTTTTTTAATTTTTCATTTATTTCTGAACTAAGTTAGCTAATCTTTTGACTTGGGATTTCTGGCACAGATCACCAAAATTCTTCCTTGGTCTACCAATATCAAGAGTTGACGTTGCATTATTAAATACTATAGGCATATCAAGCCATTTTAGATTTCTTCCTCAATTAATGCTTTAGTGTAATGGCAAGTTTTCCATTTTGCTGTAAGCCGGCTTAAAAAATGTGATAATTTTTTCTTAATTTCTTGTTCTTCAGCTCCAGATAATCGGCTGCTTTTTAAAATTTGGCCCAACCCCTATTCGCTAAGAACCAAACTTTTTTTTCTGCTACACTTTCGCTGAGCCACAAGCCGAAAAGACGTCTCTTAGGAATTGACATTACACCTATAAAGTGTAATAGACTTAAGAAATGGACGTAGATGGCTCTAATTTTGGACATTTTGAGACAACAGGGACTTACACTCACGACAAATACAAACATAAGCGTGAATACGATTGAATCCCATTAGTTACCGCCCAACAAAGACAGTATAACGTATAAGAATCATTAATTCAAAGGCATGTTAAAAACAATATATTTTTATGGTGCACATACATAGACGGATCCCGAACACATTTTTTACATTTAGTACATACCTTAGTTTAACGAAAACAATGGTTACTTCAATAAAAAATCGCCAATTTGTGTATTTTTCTAAATATTAAATACGAAGAACAATTCGCCTCAAAAACTTCTATTCGCAGGTGAAAAATATATGATGACTTTCAAAGCTCACGGTTGATCACAAAAGTCATTTAATCGCTTTTAAAAGGTTTTTATGAGCATTATAGAGTGTTACCATTGGAATAAACCAAAATTTAACCAAATGTTGAAGAATTTTTTTTCGACTTTTATTCCGCTAGATTGTTCATTGGGGCCACTGTGCAACGACGTGTTTACGGCGCACATGGCAACAAGTCATGCTCAAGGGTTAACTAAAAAAAAATCGTCCGTAGCATCGTCTGAAGCATAGCCCGAGTGCTTTGACTGCCAAAAAAAAAACTACCTTCGTAATTATATCATGGGTGCAAGTTAGTTGCTTCTAAACCTTCAAAGTGAGTGCACCGGAACTCGCTGCGTTACAACGTCGAGTTGACTTTTCAACATCAGAAGTGAGATCTGGCTCGGCCGAGACAACAAATAAAAACTCTGTGATTTTGCCAAAGTTCAATATAGACCTCCTTGGTGCCGACGCGTCTTCGTAGTGTTCGTCGGTGGATATAATTTTGTCCGAAAATTCTGTAAAAGGTAGTGTTTAGTGATGGCAGATCAAACACTGTTAATTATTGTTTAAATGACGTGAAACTTTAAGTTCAACACTAATCTTGATAGAGAAGACAGGGGCAAAGGATAAAGGATTTATTTGAAAAATATTAAAAATTCTTTATTAATAAAATACCTGTACCGAGAGCTAGTTCGGGGAAAATGGAAATGAAATTGGTAAAGCCAAGAAAAGTTGTTTAAGGAAAACCATATAGGCTAAGTCCAACTGAAAGGGATTTAGTGATAGACAAAATAATTGAACTATTAAAGCAGATGACGGCTCACATCGTCTGTCTACCGTAGTTGAAACTAGCTTTCGATCCTGGCAAGATGCATTAGTAAAGGTGCAGTTGACCCTTAATTGTACAGTTGGTCGAGTTAGAAAGGCAAGTCCGCTAGAATTGTTTATAGGCAAGGTAGCAAGTCCTTTGGGATTGCTACCACCATGTGAAACAGCCCATGAGGTTGGTTTAGAATTTTGAAATAATAGCGCAAGCTTCACCACTTTTTAATAAGGAAAGGTTTGACAAAAATAAGGTCAAAGTTAACGAAGAAACACACTGTAAATGTGTGTAAGAAGGCTTAGGTGCCTGGCAAAGTTTAAGACGATTACTCACTTTTTGGTAAAAATGTAACGGTATTTATAGCTAAAAGGGCTAGCAAATATGCTTATGTACACAGAATTTAGTGTAAAAGAGTAATCTAGGTTGCTGTGTTGCTTATCAAATATGCGGAAATGAGACCATTGCCCCATTCCACTTCATCGTCATGCTGACGGCGATATATACGACGAATATACATATGCGCTTGACTTGGTAACTTAACTTTATTGTGGCTTCATATAGTACTGCTGCAACTGACGAATTACCAATTATGTAATATTGTTATTGTCCTAATTATTGTCGCGACTTAACAGACCAAGCTAAATTTAGGGTTCCTATGCAATGCAAATGTTGAGTGCGATAGATATTAGTTCAGTTTATTGACTTATATTAATTTTTTGTGGGATTGGGAATTGAAGTGCGGATCATCTTTTATTGCAGAAATTTTGCGCAGAGTGCATTCCGTGTTAGATGTGTTCCAGTGATTTCTGTGGTGGATCAGAGAAATGGAGTGTGTCTCAAGTCAATCAAGAAAAGGTTGTGCAAGAGGTGTCTGTAGGTGTGTCGGGTTCCGCTTTGACCGGCATTCAAGTTAATTGCGTAGTTGGAGTACTGCGGGAGAGTTTAAAGATTCGCTTTATAAAGGATCTTAGGAAATGCGTAGCACACTATCGATCAAACTGTCATTTAGATTTCTGGAGTCTTAAAAGTCTTAAAAGCCATATTTTCTGCAAACATCAGGGTTCTTATAATAGTGCCTTTCAAGTTGATACCGCCCGCTAAGAACTAGGCCTATCGTCAACGTGAAAAGAAAACAAGAGAGAGCAGAGTAGGCATCTTTGATTGACAGCAGTGTTATTTGCATACCTCTCAGATGGTGTCTACCATCCCAAACGGCAACACTGTTGTCAGAATAAACTAATGGTGATGGTTACTCAGGTCGAACGCAGTTGATTATCAAAATCGAAATCGGTAAATTTTTATGACTTCGAAAACCGGAGCAGCCCTGAATAACTAATTTTTTAATAATGTTTATATTTTAATTAGATTTATTTCGATTCCATAATATTTAGAAATATGTATCTAAAAGAAAATAGTTAACTTTAACTTCCCAGAAATTCGAGTTCGTGTTCTGCTTTTTGTCGTCTCTCGTCAAACACTGCTTTGCTCTTTTATTCTCGGGACAGGTCTTCCTCTCCCCGCCGATCGTTGTTACTCTTAATAAGAGCTTGTTCTTTATATTATAATATATTAAAATCACTCCCACATAAATGTTTTGTATATATTATTAATCTTTATTATTATTATTATTATTATTATTATTATTATTATTATTATTATTATTATTATTATTATTATTATTATTATTATTATTATTATTATTATTATTATTATTATTATTATTATTATTATTATTATTATTATTATTATTATTATTATTATTATTATTATTATTATTATTATTATTATTATTATTATTATTATTATTATTATTATTATTAT
>VNJS01006913.1:0-15034 GCA_008042575.1 Drosophila watanabei
AAGATCGAGTCAATTGTTCGTAAGGCTCCCAAGGGCATCAAGCAGCTAAGGGATGAGATCGACGACGAGACCATGGAGTGTCCCATATGCGACTCCAACCTGGCCAACATGGAGGTAACTTGCTACAGCTGCAAGACCACGCTGCCCATCTGCATTGCCACGGGTCAGCACATCATCAAGCAGCTCATGACCTCCTGTCCACAGTGCGATTTTCTCTGCTTCCGCGCCGAGATGGAGAAGTAAGCACATAAATTAAAATATACAAAATTCAAAGCATATAGGTAACACTTCCCGTATTCAATTGCAGCATTCTGTCGGAGAATGGCGAGTGTCCCATGTGCGGCGAGCAGGTGGCGCCGGAGCAACTTCTGGATGTGGAGGACATTAGGCCTTACATTCTAGCCGCCTCTTAAGACCGAATCATTAAAGGACTGAAGCAAACAAATAGACTGCACATAATCACACAACACCAAAAAATAGATATATATTTATAAGTTGCAAGGCACAAAATACACTTGATATGTCACCGAACAACAACTTGTTTGATTTTTTTTTGTTTTTCGGGTTAATATAAATTTTTAAAGGGAAGCCCTATAGACGAACTATAAATTCTATAGAGTTTTTTAGGGGTTTGAGGTCCCTATTACAATTTTGAAAAAAAACAAATCTAAATTTTTTATTATTAATTCATTAAGTCTTAAATGGCTAATCCGAATATATATACATTTTGGTTACTGATGCTCACAGGAAGGCTTAAAAAAAATATTCGCAATCTTTTAATGAGATTTTATAGTTCATAGTTTCTTTAATTTAATTCGGATCGCTTTGCTGTTAGTTTTTATTAGGTTAAGAAATCAGCATACTGCATTTAATAGTTTTAAAAACTTTTTTTTTTAATTTTTGACAATTTTAACGATACAATTTTAAACAATTTTACATATTTGAACTTTTATTTTCTTAATATTTTTTTTTTTTTTTGAAAATTAAAGGTTTATAATATTACTATTTACTAAAGTGGTAATTCTCTTTTTTATAAAATTTATATGAAAATACATTGGTATTTGTTTGGTATTTTGCTGAAAGCTTTAAGCTTTTCCTAAATAGCCCTAACGCGTTTTTTTGATTACCGACAACACGGCTTGGTTATTAGTCAGAATTTCTCCAGATCAATATAGCCTGTAATTGTAACACCCGGTTCTTACTCGTTAAATTTAGAAAGCAATCTCTCCTCGACTCAGAAACATTTCCAAAGAAACAGAAGATGGCGCTGATAACTGAGCCGGGTAAATCGGATTTCATCGTTGCAAATGTGTCCAATTCGCACAATGATGCTGTCGCCTTCCAGGTGAAGTTCGCCAAGGATCTAACAGTGGCCCAGCTGAAGGTATGTGGACTCCCAGGGTAAACAAATGGTAATTAATTCAATAAAATGTTACCTTAGAGCAAGCTGGAGATACTGACGGGCGGCTGTGCCGGCACCATGAAGGTGGAGGTCTACAAAGGTGACACCTGCTTATCCACGCTGGACAACAACGACGCCCTGCTGGGTTACTATGCCAACAGCGATGGCCTCCGCCTGCACGTTATCGACAGCTTCGCGAGCTTCAGTTTCGACAGCGCTCCCGTCGAGAAGTTCGAGCTGACCAAGGACCAGTATGAGCAGCGAACCGATTCCGTACGCAACTACCTCAAACAGAACCGCCTGGGCAAGTACAATGAGGAGGAGATGCAGCAAGCGGAGGAGAAGCGGCGCCTCCAGGCAGAGGAGATCCAAAAGAGGGCAGAACTGTGCGTCATTGGCGCCAGATGCGAGGTGAGCAGTGAGCTTTTAGCTCTGAAATAACCTGAAGTAACCGCTTTTTCTGTTAGGTCACCGTTCCTGGCAATCCCACGCGACGTGGAACGATCAGATACAATGGCGAACTGGAGGGGAAAAATGGCCATTTCATTGGAATAGAATACGACGAGCCGCTGGGCAAAAATAATGGGAGGTAAATATTTAACTAATTACTTCGATTGCACTTAATCTAAAATATAAATTTATTATTGTTTACTCTTGCAGTGTCGCTGGCAAGTCGTACTTTAGCTGCGCCCCCAATTACGGTGGCTTTGTGTCGCCATTAGCCGTGACGGTTGGCGATTTCCCACCGGAAGACTTCAACCTTGATGATGAGCTCTGAGAATTTCCAGTACATGTGTACTCCAATCGGGTCACAACTTTTTCTCGCATCGCACATGCCACCACTCTAACCAAAAGACTTACCGACCGACCGGCAGGCACTTAAATTATTTGTACGCAAGAAACGAACACTAATTATAGTTATGCCATTTTGTATTTATTAATTAAAACATCTATGTATGTATGTATATCAGATATTCTTACAACATGATTATTCGTAAATTCTATAATCGGCTTTATTCTTTTTTAATTTCTGATTTAGTGGTGTTATCAATCAATTAATCAATCATTCGCTTTTGTTTTACATCAACTTAACCGTTGGAAAAGGGGAAATAAATACCAGAAATGAGAATACAACTATCGTATATTGTGCAGCATGGATCTGGGAGTATATTTTACTGGCCGACAACGAAAAAAAAAAACATGAAAACGTGTAGTTTTAGCACAAAGATAGATGTGCATTTTGGGGAAGGGGAAGTGGGTTCAACGCTCTACTTGACGATATCTTTCGGCGTACATATATGTAATTGCGTTTCAATAAGCTGCTTGCTTTATATATTCATTATGCATGTATTATATACTTATGTGTGGGTTATGCGTGTTCCGTTCTGCCTGCCTAGTCTAGTAATTATTAATAAGTTTCAATTAGCTGTCATTTAACAACAAATATGTATATATAAAACGATGCATGCTTTTCTCGAAGGTTACGTAAGAAGTACAGAAATGCGTTATAATCATGATGAAGACAACGTGATGTGCAACTATATGTATATATGTTTGGTATCTATATAGACTGTTTTTTATTTATTTATTAATTTTTTTTTTGAGCCTCCACAACTTGGATAAATGGTCGTCTTTTTCTACATCTCACTTGAGATCGTTGATCGCTCCCCGTTCAACATTTACCCATTTACTTTACTCTCGTAACATCAACAGCATCTGCATTTGCTTCGTAAAAATCTGCTTCACAACGGCTCGTCTTTTTCTCGGGGCTAAGTTGAACTTAGTGGAATCTAGGTAACAATTGGCCACAATTGCATCTGAGCTTGCATATTTCGAAATGAGTTTTTTATATCTTGTAAACTTGCAGCCCTAACAGTATTACTCATATACATACATTTGTTGTGTCTCTGTGTGTGGTGTGTGTGGTGTTCTATGAACGGTTCGAATCGAGGGAAGTTAACCAAAATCTATTGGTATGTAAGTACCAACTATGTATTATACGTATTCGAGCACGAGCCTAATAATTACAATTGATGGTGTTGGTGTTGGTGTTGGAGTTGGTGTCTTGGGATTCAACAACATATCCCGATACAGTAGAAGAAGAACTTTGGCTATCATGTATATATTTTATATTAAACATACCTCGTGCCTTCTTCTTTATTTCTTTCTTGAAAAATATGCTTTAAAATAAAACAACCCGAGTTTGGATATCTATGTTATATATTGTGTTCTTTGATCGTTTTGTTTGTTTGCCAAGCAAAGTTGTTTAGGGGATATATCGGCACATAAATGCAGTTTATAGAGCGTTGATTGGTTTCTTCTATATATTTTTATTGTTATTGTTTTATCGAGTGTTGTGTGTTTCTGTCTGTTACCCTTTTGTTATTCACTTGTGTTTTCTTTTCAGCTCTGCTCCCGCTCCTGCTCTCGCTATTGACCAATGCTCCTGTGCTGGCCCATTAACTAGTTCCCTATTAATTAACGTATGTAAATATGTGCGTATCTATGTGGGTGCTAATGCATGTCAATGTGGATAGATAGAGGAGGAGTTTGTCTGCGCTTGATTGTTATGTGTAGTTATATATATTCAATACGTTCCATCTACAGAGAGAGAGAGAGATGCTAACATTCATTTTTCTTGAGATTCCAGCAGGGATCCATACAAACAGCCCCACGATTAAGCTTGATCTCCATGCCACGCGGCCATGTTCCATTGCATTAGAGGGTTGTGGTGCGTAGCATGGCTACCTTTCCTTCCGGCTTGCTGTTGCTTGGTTTCTCCTTATCCGTTCCTGCCGTTTCCTGCTGCTCCTTGTCCTTCTTCCCAGTCGCACCCCCCTTTTTTTCCGTGTCGCCTTGCCTGGCCGACGTCAATTTGCGCACAATTAAACTCCCGGTGTGCTTAATGTTTCGCTTCAAACGGTTGCCGCCACCATCGCCTTTGCCTTTGTGTCCACTAGCACCAGCTCCAGCACCAGCACCAGCACCATCTCCACCGCCTTTGTCACTCCTCTTATTATCCGCGATCTCGGCGGTCTCCTCTTCCAGAATCGGATTAATTGGATTGAAATCAGCTTGGTACAGGGGTACCTCAATCGAGTGACCAGGCTGGGTGTCAATCACCTGCAGGTCTGGCACTTCTTCACTGGACTGCAAGTTCTCCTTGGAACTAAACGGTGAATACATTTGAAATGCCGACAGCAACGAGTTGGATTTCTTTTGATCTTCGCTGCCGCCCGTGGACAGCCTGCTCTTCTTACGCCGCTGGGATCCCCCCTGCTGGCTGGTTAACGAACGGCACAGCAGCGAGAGCTCCGAGAGCCGAGAGGTGCTGTCATTGCTAGATCTACGACAGTTGGCGGTGGAGATGTTGTCGGGCGGCTCGGTACCTCCCGAGGCGGTGGCGGCGGCAGCATTTCCCTCGTTGTTCGTTTGGTTAAGTCACAGCCGGAGGTCAAAAGCAATGCGAGACGCAATGTTCTTGAAGCCAATGCTGGTGCCTATTTGATTGAAATGAAATATCTTTGTTATGGAAGAGATTCTGATGAAATAAACTATGATTTTTAGTTACCGGAAATTCGCTTGAATCGAACTCCATTCAGGGACAGACGTGGCAGCTTGCACACCTCAATTTCCCACTGCACCAGGGAGTCGGTATTGGGGTCACCATGCACGCACCAGAGGACAAATCTAGAAAAGGATGGATTACGGGTATTAATATGTGACTAACTAGCATGGGACTATTGTTACTAACCGCTCGCGCTGTTCGTAGTCGCAGTTGTTTTGGTCCAGCACTTCCCGGATCTTTTGCATTATCTGATCCGGCATCAGCGGCGAAGTGGTCTTCATGGACCATGTAAAACGCAACACTCGAGGTTTCGCCGGCTCCTCCGTGGTTGTCTGACTGCAAATATATGTATAAGTTTTATAATTACGACAGTTGAGCGAGCGATCCAATTAACGCCTTCACAATTTCGATATTCGCTTCATTTCCTATTTATTTGTACATAATTAAACTGCATATGAGGACATATTATTGATTCTGCAGACTTCTCAAATTATATTCAGAATGCATTACAATCAGAGCTCGCATTTAAAAGCTGACATTTATATTTCTGTCCTAACATAACTCTTCTTTAGAGATCCTTTTGAAGACTGTAAGTGATGGTGTGTGCAAGTTTCGCGGCTGTTAACTTGCCTTAGTTAGTACATATTAATATGATATTATAGTGTTAAGGATTTTAAATGGATATTGAATAAGTTTTAAAGTTGAGACTCTGTCAACAAGGTAAAGTGAAGGTAGATTACCTTTTCGGCAAGTATTTAATGTAAATAAGAAATTTCAATCCAATCCGAAGTAAGAGAAATAAAGTACAAAGAGCAATAGGGAAAGACTTTTTGTGAAAAACCGCAAAGAGAACTGTGTAGGACCCCTAAAACCTATAATTAATCTAAGCCAAAACTCTATTTAAGTTAAGCCAGCGTTTAAGAAATTGGTCAGAAGGTCACTTCTTTGCCTTAAAAAAATTGCCAATAAGAGAACGTCATAATTCAAAGAAAAGCTAAGAATAGATTCAATTCGATATTCAAACTACTTGAGACTCCCAGAAGTATTCCGCAAATATCACAATGAATAAATGGAATACAATTGAAATGCGTATGGTGGGGTTTTCATTTGCTCACAAATGTTTCACATCATTTATTATTATGGTTTTATTAAATTATCAATTGTTTTATCAATTATATTTATGCGTTATTTCTTTGAAACTTAATATGTATAGATAACTACTGATCGAGCCACTGAAGGCGGCGGCCGATGATAACACGATCTCTATAGATACATCAGCTGTACAAATAAAATGGTCACATGCACTATAGTGGTAGGTAATACATTGTTATATTCCTTGGATTTAAGTTTAATTTGTTTTAGTGACTACGTGGTATATGCTTAAATACTAGGTACACGCTCGCTGCACGTCTGGCATTTTTAGCGCCTCATAAAGTTCAGCATCTGCGCACAGTGGTTGTGTGATTTTTATGATTTGAAAGATCGTTAGTTGGCTGGCTGGCTGGCTGCTTGGTTGGTATGTTGTTGTTGTTTGTTGGTTGGTTGGTTGGTTGGTTGATTTGATTTGATTTGATTGATTGATTGGTTGGTTGGTTGATTGTATGATCCACGGGTACAATTTAAAAAAAAATCAAGCTCATATAGGAGAATACAAATACAGATCCATACATACGATACATACATACACATATAAATACAAAGATCGCTAAATCAAGTTCAAGATCATCGTTACAAAATTAGCAACTTCTTTTGGTGTTGTCTATATATTGTGTGGTGCAAGTGTGTGTTCACTATAAGATAATGAAAATTTTAGGCAAAAACACCACGCACTTTACACATTTTAGATCGGTTTTTAGTTGAGTTAGGCTTAAGTTAGTTTCCTCTCACGCTCACTTCGTTCATTGATATAGGGGTTTGTTTTGTTTTATTTTATTCATTAACTATAATTGCGATACGCATTTAACATAAATATATATAGAAGTATATATATTTAGGTAGTACTCGTAGGTGTAATATTTAGTAGTAATTTTAATCCATAATCGTGACAGTGACACAGCAATAGTGGTCGGGATTTCGTTCTGATTATTGCATTTCTTATTCAACTTTCTCTTTATTTGTTTCGGTATCGTTTTCGCTTTATTTTATATAAACTCTATATTTTATATTTTATATTGCCATTTGCTGGTCGGTCGGTCGCTCCTCGCATCGTTTTACAAACAATGAAAACAAAGGTTTCGTAATTTCTGTTTGTGGTTGCTTTACTTTTAAATATATATATATATATGTATATGTATCTTTAATTTATATAAATTTATAATGTATAATTAGTTAATAATTGTAATAAAACATAGGCGCATTTGTGAAAATTTCAATTAACGCAACGGAACTCAACGTTGTCGGTGTTCATTTGAAGGGGTTCGAAACGAAACCGGGGGACCGGGATCGGGATCGGAATCAAGATCGGGATCGGGATCGGTATCAGTATCGGAATTGGAATCGAAAGCGATATCGATCGGATCGTTAACCATATCGTATCATATCCCGATGCGATCCAATCGGAATTCGATCATATCTGTGTGTCTCTGTCTCTGTTCATATCTGAACCTCTCTCCGTCACGCGCGTTTACTCTAGGGGAATCGTTTGTTTCAGTTTCAGTTTTAGAACTATTAACAAGAAGTAGTTAATGCTTGTTTTGTTAATTACTGGTTTGGCCTAAAATTAAAGAAAAAATTGTAAACAAATTATTCACGGCTGGAAAAAATATTAATAATGGGTAAAAAACAAATACCAGAAATGAAACCAAAGAAGACAGATAAGAATAAAACGGAATAATGGTGGTAAGAGTTTCATCATCATCATCATCATTTTTCATGTTTCTTCATAGAAAAAGAAAAGTAAACGCAATCGTTCTTCAAACTGATAATAAATTAATACGTGTGTTGCATATTTCACACATTCTCTTTTATTTTCTTATCCAATTAGCATTAATATTTAATTTTAGATCATGTTTTAAAGTAAATGAAAGAAGAAAGACAAGAACAAAAGAGCCTTCCTAGCGTGTGGTGATATAATATATAAAAATGGAAGTACACACATGGTTGTACAAAGCAAACGTGGATATACAGGATTAGAAAACTACATAATATTTATATATTTATAGATAATATATGTACGAGAGTATTTGTCAACGAAATCAATCAATCAAGGAATAAAACGAACTAAAGGTGTGACGGAGATTTGAGAGCGTAGAGAGGAAGCGACAGACGTTGGCCCCATAGTTTTCCTTATTTCTTATTTTTCGTTACTGTTGTGGCCAATCTCAGATTACGGATTCACGTAGTCACATATGTATGTATGTATCGTTTTGTATTTTTTCATTATTCTTTTTCTTTTTCATTTTAGCACCTGAATCAAAGTCGGATCTGGAAGGCGACCAATATGCGGTTAGGTGGTTAGAGAGTTCCGTGTTATTTCGTTTATGGTAATTTAGCAATCGATTCGATGACACTCACACTTTTGATTCAACAAGAACAACAACATCCCGACCGAATAGCCAGTTAGCCATTTTCATTCATTGTTTCTACGGGCTGAGCGCCACAGTCGGAATATACGTTCGGCAGTTACACAATGTACATAAGTATGTGGTATGGTACGTATGCTAACTAAATATTGGAATAGGAATATGTTTTAGCAATGCGAGCGAGCATCTAAACTGAACCGACCGAACCGGCATATGCACGGGAACCCAATCGAACCACCCGCCACCCAACAGTGAGTGCATCGGACCGATATGTGTGGTGCATATGCCTGTTCCGAGTCCGTTCTTAAGCAAAAAGGTCCTCTGGGTGTGCGTATGTGAGTGTGTGTTTCGTGGGTATATACATTGAGAGTACATACTTCTTGCCTTCTGAAAGTCTGTTTCAGTTCAAAAAAACGAGGATAAAGAAACAAAAACAAGAAAGAACAGAAAAGAAATTCCATATACAAAACATGTGCATATCATTAGTGGAAGATAAGTAGTAACAACTTCGTAATGATGAACTCAAAAATAGGTAACCATTAATAGTAAAATCACGCCCAAAATCGCACTTTTCTTTAAACCGTCAGGCAATCGAATGCCGGTGCTGTTTCCCTTTGAATTGATCACTTCGGGAGGACTAAACTTTGGGTTAATAGTAACGCATATAAGCCTGTTCATCGGTTCAGTCAATAAACCTTCGCATAGCATAGTTATGTCGGTTAATAGTTAGGAAATCTCTTTGGGGTTTTGCCTGTCTATATATAGAATTTATATCCTATTTTAAAATGCCATCATCTGCCTCTCTTTCTCTCTCTCTCTGTCAATGCCTCTCGCGCTCTATAAATCAACGGTTAATATAGTGAAGAGTTCCTTTATTTAAATAAAAGTGAAACTGGTGAGAGGGTGATAAACCAAAGAAACTTTTTATTGCATGAAAGTCACAACATTGACATTTATTTTTAAATTTATTTAAACAAACAAAAGAAATTGCAC
Source organism: Drosophila watanabei (assembly GCA_008042575.1). Taxonomy (NCBI): domain Eukaryota; kingdom Metazoa; phylum Arthropoda; class Insecta; order Diptera; family Drosophilidae; genus Drosophila; species Drosophila watanabei. The sequence goes on from VNJS01006913.1 coordinate 9,485, forward strand.
ATAAAACTATAGTGCACACAAATATATTGAGCTCTACTTAAAGAGCCAACCAACTACAGTGCGTTTCGGTATTGAAAACCTTTAGTATTATAACTTTATTTAACTAGGGCAATATCGAAGCCTTTATCGCTTTCTTCTTAGCATATTAATAACTGAATTTATCATTGATTAGTACTCTACTAAATTTTCCCCAATTATTTTCTATAGTTTTCCTCCTCTGTCTGTCTAGGTGCCTCTATTATCCGCGCCTCCTCCTCAGAACTTAGCTTAAAGAAAGGTCTACCTAGGAGTCTCTATTTGAGGTTTTTTTTTTAATTTGAGAACTCTGCATATCCAACGGTTTTTTTAGACTATTTAATATTTTAAAAATTTGATTATGTGCATCGATGGGCATGGCTTGTAATGCGCTTGGTAGCGATAACTTTGAGCTGCTGGCTTGAGTGATTTCTTACGGACATTCTGCAGAGAACTTGGTACAAAACATAACACATGAGCATACAATACATACGTGTATGTATGTGCGGCAGATATGCAGTAAAATGAAACCAAAACTATGAAACATAAAATGTGATAAACGAGAAAAATCAAACAAAAACGAAAAACAAATCAAAAGGAACGGAAAATAATTAAATTAAATTCAAATTAAAAAAAAGAAAAAAGAAGGAAATAAATAAACGCAAAAATAACGAATCGAATTGCAGTTTGCATTTGCTTTTCTTGTAATATTCCATTAACTGAAGAAATGAATTTGGCACTTTGTGATATTTGGCTGGGACTACTTACCGTTTGCTAAAACGTGAGGAGAGTTTGGAGAAGAAGCTCATGCGACCCGGATGGGAGGAGTCGCCGGAGGCACCGCTTGTGCCCGAGTATTCCAACGCTGTGTTGTTTCGTGCTCTGGTTTGACCTAAGAAGGGTAATAATATCGTTGTTAAAATCGAATTGCCTCTGCAGCACTTGGTGACGTGTACACAAACACACAATCTACAAACTGACTGGGTTTTATTTCTGTATCATTAAAGACTAGAGTACACATATAGTCAAATACTTTAAGAATTGGTAAATAGTATGCCCCTTCTAGGCGCAAAGTGCAATGTGATATCTACCACGTCTATATGCCTGCTGTTTACTATAAATGAGCTACAAAAATACATTTAAAATCCTTAAATAATCTGGGCTATAATAAGTGGTTTCATAGAAATAAATTGAGCTAAGATGATCTAAGATGAGAGATATCTGACTCCTAATGACCTTTACCAGGCGAGTTGATTCAGACATTTCAATGAAATTTGAGCACAATCGAATGGTGATCATCGGAATTGTATGACAATATAATTGCAACCTTCTATTACACTTCCGTTTTATGCATATTAAACTCCCTGATAATGAATTTCGGTCTTATTTATTAAGGTATATCTCCTTTCTCCACATTTTCCATGAAACCACTTAACTTTTACAAATTAAACAATTAAAGCCCATGAAGCTTAAATCAGTTATCACAGACTTGCAGCACATAAACGTCGTAATATTCTACAGATTACGGATACCTCCTACTGATAATCATATTGCACTTTGCACTTTGGAGCTAACGCAGTGATTTTGCGCTTAACAGAACGTTGTTTTCATTATTTATTTTTAGTAAAGTCGCGATAGCTGAATGTGGACAGACAAATGTGTCAGTTTTGTTTCGGTTGAGCAATTTTGGTCGCTATGAATAGTTTTCCATCCGTATTTCCAAAACATACATTGATATTTACAGGCAGAACATTCGGGATCGGATCGAAGTACTCGAGTACTACGTGACCACTGAGACAAACGTGCATGGAGAGGGTGCAGCATTATATCGCGAAAATCATAAGCGATGCGATGTACGACAAACAGAAGATAACATTCAGCTGAATGGATCGAGTTGATTGAACGGATTAAGAAACTAATCTCGCTTTTCAAACTTAAAATTCATAATTGAGGCGCGATTGGTATGCAGCATGGATGGCGGGAGAAGGTGCAGTGCGACGGGATTGGGTTGGTAACTATTATATCGGATGCAGCATGAGGGTTTTGGGGGATTGTTTTAAAAGTTATTGAAAAAAAAAAAAGTAAAACACACTCGAAAACACGCGGTAAACATCTAACATATATGAATGGCTTTAGCCTAGTTTCGGGCTGGATTGTGGGGTTTAGTTGGGGGACGAGTGGGTGGGTTGGTGTGGATAAAATTAAATTATTATTATTAAAACTAATAAAAATAAGTGAACAGAAAACTCACCAGAGTGAAAGGTTGAACGTGATGGAACATTCCTTGGAAAGTGTCTGCTTGATTTAACAGCCGATGCCATTCTAAGTCGATCGAACAGACTATATATGTACAAGAACAATACATATACACACATACGTATGGAATGGAAATCAAATCAGTATCGAATCAGTTCGTCGGAGATAGAGAGAGAGTACATTCAAATCCAATGAATCGCATTTCGGGAAACGAATATGTTTTAATCAGTATATAAGTTTGTTGTTTTGTTTGTTTGTTTGTTTTCCATTAAATATTGTTTGATTTTGTTTGTAGTTTTTGTTTGGCAATCAATGTGTAATCGTTCGAACGTTCGTCACATGTTATAATGGTGATGATGGTGTTGTAATGTTGAGAAGTATAGAATGAGTAATGGCAGTTGTGTTGGGTCATCATTATCAAATCGAATCGAGTCGAATCGAATTGAATCGAATTTGTTGGTTTTCGGGTGTCGGAGATTCAATATGTGTGTTGCCCATATGTTGCGTCATTTGCCAATTGGATAATTCGTTTTTAAGATCGGTTTGGGTTGATTTTTGGGTTTTATATGCAGAATGGCGGCAGGCGGGTGTGTAGATGGTCAGAGCAGCGCGAATCAAGCATTTTGTTCGATTGATGTGACAAATTGATGACGGTAACCAAGGGTTTATGGTTTTGTTTGTATATATTGTATTATCGATCACGTCGCAGACATAAACAAAATGAAAAGAAAAAAATAAAAATAGATCATGTAAATTTTTTCAAGACAAGCACTTAAAAATACGTTTTCTTATAAATAAAATCGGATACGACAGACTTCAACTCTTAGGTTTGGCTTTTATGAACATGAGAACATATGCAGTATATATTGGGAAGCTCAGCATAAGATAGAAGGTTCGATCCATCGGTCTACATAAAAGCGTTCTATGTGATGGTTCATGCGTTCGAGCTGGCCGCTCGTGATTCCACGTTTCACAAGACTATGTACTTCAAATTGAGCAAATTGTATCCATAATTATGATAAGCTCACGTCTGGCATATTACGCTACGATGCCCGATAGAATAGGAGTTATTATTTTGAAAGTGTTATGCTTGTTAGTCGTACATGGGAGAGCAAATGGTTATCATGTTCAGAGATAGAGAGAGAGGTACAAAGTTACAACAGCGGCACAGAAACAAACTATATCGAATAGAATTTGTAAAATTAGGTAGGCATTTAATGCATTGGTGGAAGTAAACGAAGTAAACACACACAATTATTATGGAGAAAATTCAATTTTACTGGCGATGGAGGCAATATAGTTTTACTGACAGAGACAGACATGCATGCATGGGGAAAACAAACAAAATGATGAGAGTTCTTATTATATTTCAGAAACTTGGCTTTGTATCGCTTAGTTGCGTGACTGTTTGGACTCTTCCCAATGAGAATACGAAATAAAAAACTATTCACTGTTCGCTGAATGTAGGATTCGGCACTCGAAACTAACTCGAGCATATGTATAGCAATAACTTGGCAACGCCGCCAATTGAATTTCATTCAAATGAATTACAAAATATATGCAAAAATAGGCGAACCAAATTAGGAAAATTAAACCCAAACCGTACGCTAGTAGTAGTACATACTTAAGCAATATATATCTGTGTATGGAAAGGGTCGTGTTCGTCGCTTTGGGCGCTGAGACCAAAAAAATGAGGTCAAAAATACAATACAAACAAGCCATCATCAAAATTGATGGAAATCAAATGGGAATCTAGTGTTTACACTCTAGCAATAGTTGCACGCGCTGGCATTGCAATTATTGTTTGTTGTTGTTATTGTTATTATACGCCCACGACCCTTGGTGTAATGAGGCACAATAAATATCTCTTAACGTAATATATTGCATTTTCACTCACCAAATTTGTTCGATTCGTTTGAATCCAAATTGAATTCGTTTCAAACCACATTCAATTTATTGTTTTTGCATTTTCGAATCGGATTGTTGGGTGGTTTGTTGATTCAATATAGTTTGCAATAATTGTTGCATTTTGTTGAATTATTGTTCAGGTTTTCAAATTGCATTTTGCGATTACGTTTACGTTTACGATCGAAAGGGTAGTAATAGTAGAGTAGTACAATAATTGAGCGAGCGTCGATAGGAAGACGAAGGAGGTTGGTTGTTGCAGATTCAGATTTCGTAGGTGGTTGGTGGTGGTGGTGTTATTTGTAGTTGCGGATATATAGAACGCCACAAAGAGTATGGATGTACATATGTGGTAGTGTAGTAGTAGTTATCAAAATTAGACATTTTTGGTTTTTGTTTTTTGGATTGTAAACAGACAATGTTCAAATATTTGTAAAAAACATGAAAAGATAAGAAATTTACATTATTCAATTGATCAAATTGTTGTTAGGTCGTTAAGAATACATCTTGGATAATTATATAGATAAATATACAAAAAAAAAAGAATACGAATACGAATAGAACGAAACTAGGAAAGGCCAACAACACATGGTTAAACTAATAGTAGAGTATAGAACAAACAAATTCAAACAAGATATACCTAAAAGTTCTTATGAATATAGAGGTAAACATATATAAATATATATATATAATGGTATATATATAGATCGAATAACCAGAGCTCGTAAAAGGGAATCAATCGTTTGAGTAATGCGATTTATCTCACAGAGCGACCGAAAGGAATCTTAAAAGAGTCTCACTCTGCTGAGGTTACACTCAATTGTATTTGAAACATGTCAGCGGTTAACATTTTAGTGAAATGAGTGTCTTACGAACTCTGGTTATAACCAACACTAGACTAGTATAAACCTAACCAATGCAGAGTATCCTACTCTCGGAAAGGTCTAACGAGCTTGATTTCCAGTTAGCCAAGCTGTAAATATCACGCACAGCAAGAATAAAACTACATTTCATTTAATTTTTCTGCAAGTTTTAAAATTATTTGAAATCCAAATAAAAAGAAAATTGGTTAGCCTAGGCGATCCATTTTGAATTACCATATTTTTAAAGCTTAATCTATAAAAAAACGATTTATGAGGCTACAAATATTACTGATGAATGTACAACTGATCTGTCTTAAATCTATAATAAAAACACCAAACGGCAAAGATTCTCTAAATCTGAGCTGAATTTCTAGGATCAAAAGTAAAAAATTGAAGGTCTGACGGAATGGTAATTACTGATGTATGAATCTTTTGAGACTTATTTGAATTGAGTTGATACATGGAGATGATTCGTTGAAATGATTGCCGCCGAAATGCACAATAATTCGCC
>VNJS01006917.1:0-21955 GCA_008042575.1 Drosophila watanabei
ATTAGAAGGGTCCGAGGGAGCTCTGGCTCGGACTGAAGGTGGGCAGTAGTATTACGGTATTAGTCACCTTGCCTTTTCCAACAAGAAAAAACGGGACCAGGAATACCGTGGATGATATCCGAGGACCCGAACCCTTCCACCTCCTGACCAAGGGAAGGAAGTGTCAACAGAAATTGGACTTTGCGTACAAATCGAGGTCATTAAGACAATAGCGTTACCGAGGGTAAATTGGAAACACAAACAAAATAAATATATAAAAACAAGAAAGGAAGCTTACTTCGCCACATAGAAGTTTGTTTACCCTTGCAGATAGCAATTGTATCTTTTATAATCTATCCATAATATCTTCATATTCATATGATTTTTAGTTTAAATTTTATTTTATATTTTCTACATGTAGAGTTTTACATTTTCCTCCACATTTACCGATCGTTCCTATAGCCGCTTTATGATACAATATAATATATGATATATAACAAGAAAGGCAGTTAACTTCGGCAAGCCGAAGCTTGTATACCCTTGCAGATTACAATTGAATCAATTATAATCTATCCCTATCTAATAAAATATGAGTTACTTTCATATTCATTTTATTTTTACAGTTAAAAACTTTTTTTTCACACTTTTTACAAGTGAAGTAAAAAGTAAATTTTCTCCACATTTAGCGATTTTTATATGATATAGCCGTCCGATTTATATGAAATTAAAAGAAAATTCTAGATTAATTTAAAATGCTTTTATCTCAAAGTAGAAATTATGTTGAAAACTGACAAAGTTACATATGATAGTAGTCCGATTTTGACAAAATTTAATCTGAAAATCTAAATAATTAATGAAGCTCATAACCGAGAGTTGAGGGACTAGTTTGCGTATAATCGGACAGACGGACGGACAGACGGACATGACTAGATCGACTCGGCTGGTGAAGCTGATCAAGAATATATCTACTTTATCGGGTCGGAGATGACTCCTTCACTGCGTTGCAAACTTCTAACTAAAATTATAATACCCTGCAAGGGTATAATATATGGGGGTTGAGGACATGCATATATTCCAGAGTCTTGCCATTTTCCCACACTCTTTAAGGCGAGAAAAAAGCCGATAAAGTCGGCTTTGGCTATTTAGGTCCTGGCCTGAATCACCCCTTGACCTTATCAATTTAAAAAATTAAGAACATTATGGTCGAAATGTGTTTTGTCTTTAGGTCTCTGATGGCAAACCGTCTATGCCCTCGAGGCGTACAGTAGCGCCTCTGGAAAAAACGCCATTGCAAAAATCAAACAAGAAAGGAAGTTAACTTCGGCAGTCCGAAATATGTAAATTCCTAAAATCTGAAAAAAAATATATATAGTTAATAACCGAGGGTTGATTATGACATGTTAAAAAAACAGAGAAGTTATAATATTTTTTCTACAAACTTACAGATCATTTGTAAGGCAGCCATATGATATAGTTTTTCGATCTGGACCGTTCCGACTTATGTACGAGTAAGAGTATATAGAAGACTATCTGCAACGTTTCATTGAGTTAACTGTTAAACTTGGGGACTAGTTTGCGTAGAAACGGACAGACGGACGGGTAGACGGACATGGCTAAATTGACTCGGCTGTTAAAACTGACCAAGAATATATATACTTTATAGGATCGGAAATTATTTAAATTATTTAAATTATTTAAATTATTTAAATTATTTAAATTATTTAAATTATTAATTATCTTATTTGGCTCAAAAGTTATGATTTTTGCTACATAAAATGAGAAAAGGCGCCACTGTGCGTCGTTGCCAGACACACGCAGGACTTGGAGAAACGCATGGCAGGGACAGGGATCGAGGGAATTCCCAGAGCAGGGAAAAACTATTGGTCAAGGCACAAGACATATTGGGCCTCCGTTTAGCCGACTAAATTAGAGCGGAGCTCTCACTGGCACTGGCACTGCCTGTCATTTAGCATTCAGCTCAGCGACAGCCCCGAAATTTCTACATTCCAACAAATTCTTGCGCCGCCTTTCTTTTCCCAAATGCAGTCACGTAATTTTCGAATTTTCAACAACAACTACAAACAGATACCCGAAAATTGTACTGGCTTTCCAGGGACGAAGGCAGGCAGGCAGATGGAATGCCCGCTGCGTTTATCGTTAGACAAAGCGACGGCATCAATTTGTATCTGTAAATTAGTATTCCGCTGCAATTTGCCACGGAAACACCAAAAGCAAGACCACCCGACGAGAGCGCACGACAGAAAACACACACACAAAAAAACATCGAAATACATATATATTATTTGTGTATATACAGATACATTGATTCTGGGCGGATCGCTGTTAACAATGATGGTGATGATGGTGAGTTGATGGTGATGGTGATGGGGCGCCGCCGCCAACTTTATGCGGGACATCCTTTCACACACGCTCACATTTCGTGGGGCGACGCCTCTAGCCCTGCTGCCATCGAATCGAATCTCATTTTGGCATTGGACTATAATCGCATTAATAATGCGTTTTTGCTCCGACTCCAACTCCTTTACCACAGTCCAGGACCCTCATATATCACACACGCAATCACTCACCCGCCTCACTCGCTCACTCGCTCAGTCGGCCTATTGAAATTAACAGTTAATTTAACTAATAATTGTTTAAATAGGCCTTTATCATGATGGGTTTCGTTGTGGCTGTTCTGTCAACACTTTGCCCCGATATTCTGCTGGTCAGTCGGCCCGCTATTCCTAAAAGAGTGCATTTTGTGGCTGCTGCGAATTTTGGTAATTTGTTAAAAGTTTAAGGCTGCTTGAGGAATTTACATCATAATTTGAATTGCTGTAACTGAGGTAAGGTTCCGTTAGTTACATTAAATGCGCATAAGAACTGAGAAAGATTCTTAGAAACACAAAACTATTTCCTCAATCTTACTATGCTAACATATTTATGTAATAAGTCTAATGGCTCAATGAGAGCCTCATCGCATTTCCTACAAAGACTTTACTAATTCCCCACTCCAAACAAATCCAGTCTTATTCATTCCTTTCCAGCTCTCCCTCATCAAACGCAGCACGGATAATCGCATTTGGCCTAATAAAGCTCTTGACTATCCATATGCTGCATCTACTATGTACACCCTCATAGAAATATGGTAAAAAGCGTGCAACGCTCAAATGGGCTAATCTGGCCTGCTGGCCTTCCTTCTAGTACTCTGCCTCCTCCTTGGCATAAGATTTCTCGGAGCTGGCGAGGAGTTCAACGACGAACCGGGGCCAATAACTGACCCTACCTACACAGAAAACGGAGGAAGAGTACGGACACTTGATTTAAGCAAAGCTGGGTCAGAGGAAAAATAAGAAAAATAATATTGCCTCATGGCGCCCACTGGCGCAGAGACACCCACAGATGTCTCCGACGAGCGGCGAATTATCAGCTGATTTAGTGTCGGGTCAGTTAGCAGTAAAATTCCACACTTTTCTTTACAATTTCACATACATCCGTACAGTATGGGGGGGGGGGTGGCGAAAGGGAGGCGGAATGTGACATCAATTGACACGAAAGTTCAGCGTAAATATTTGCCCAGATAAAAAGCAAACACTCACTGGGAAAGCGGGAAACCGGGATGGGGACAAAGAGACCCATAAATTCCAGCGGTCATTCTCATTTACCAAGAGTGAGAGACAGAAAGAGAGAGCTCTCAGTGTGTACGACGACCATTTAATGACAAAGAATGGAAAAGAACAATTTGTGAATGTGCGACAAACAAATGGAGACATCGCGGCCAGACTCCAATTGCCAAAGCCAAAGCGAATGGGATGCAGCAGATACGGATACAGATACGCATACAGATACAGATACAACACATCCGGGCTTGATGCGGTTTGAGAAGGATGACTAATTATTTCCGAATCATTATATGGTACTTTATGAGGTCTGCAACAATAGTGATGATGAATGAACACAGGTGCCGTGAATCATGGATTTTGCGATTTTCTTTACGAAAAATTATTATTCCTTTATGGGTTTAACCTTTTGTTTTTTGTTTGTTGTTTACTTCAGTTTAAGTTAACATTCCCGATAATAATAATAAGTAACATTCATGCCTGATAATAATTTTCAGAAGTTCTCCTCCCTTTTCTTATTCAGTTCTTTAAATTTAGCACTCCCGATAATAATGGTAACTAGAATCTCTTGAAACTCCAGTTCTTGGAAGTAAATATGCATGCCTGATAATAATTTTTAGAAATTCTCCTCCTGCTTTATTTTCTGCTCAGTAATTTATCCTCAAACCTTAATTCTTGACACAAACTGATTTGGATTAATGTTCGCATTAAATATATTTCAGATGCATTTCGACTTATCCATCATTTTGATTCGTCATCCGTTTCATTCGCAGTATAAATTGCATTCGAATGATGTTGTTGCAAATAGTTTTTATTTTTTCGCAATCGGGCTTGCTATTTTCGCCACAATGGTGCGAACGATATGGAGGCGGTAATTCCATAGCGTCATTTTTATAATATTGTTCCCGGGGATACAGCTGTCAACAACCACCCGTCCGGCACGTGAATTGAAAATTGACGTCGTCGCCACTCCAGGGCAACCCTCATAATTTATACAGAAAAAGTCGCAGATTGCTGGGCCTAAAAACAAACAAATAATGCGAGGCGAAGCAACCAGCTTCGAACTCCGATAAAATAATAAATACGCCAGAAACATCTTTATGAATCCAAACTAAGTCTGGAATTTTCAAACCGAAATATCTTAAAAACTAGACATATAGTATTGTACAAAATCTGAGGCCAGATTTGACTTCAGCGCATCGAAAAAAGTATTTTTCGGTTGTGAGCTGTGTTATTATAAAACTCAAAAGGAAACTAATAAATAAACTTCTGAAGTTTGTATACCCTTGAAGATTGCAAATTATAAATATTCATATTCATATTTTTCTAACGTTTTAAATTTTTTAAATTTGCTGTTTTACATTTTCCTCTACATTTTCCGATTGATATTTCATTTGTATTTTCATAAAATTACAACTGAACTTCTGAAGTAATATAAAAGCTAACATTCTAGAGAAGATGCAAATATGTTAAAGTTTGGCAAAGTTATACCTATGATATTGTTGACCTATTTGGCTTGCCCCGACTTATGTACGACTGAGAATATTTAGAAGACTATCTGTAATGTTCCATTCAGAATCTTTCAAAACTGAGGGGCTACTTTGCGTATAATCGGACACACGGACGGGCTGACGGACACGGCTAGATCGACTCGGTTGTTGTTTCTCTTTAAGAATATATTTACTTTGTAGGATCGTCGATGTTTCCTTAACTGAATAAAACTATAATGCCCTACAAGGGTATAAAAATGATTCAATCGAATGAAATGTGAAAACAGGAATCTATTTACAACGTCATAGCTACTTTACTCTCATCTGACCATAACTCCGGAGCCTACAAGAATGCCTCGGTATGAAATTATGAAACATGCTCGTACGCAAATTCTGTGAAAAGCACGAAGTCCTGCCGCCAGTCCACCCCCAAACACAAAAAGACATTGAGTAATAACATTTTAATAGCCATAGAGATTAATTGGCTCGGGACAAGGAGGCGTGAGTGCCGCGGCGAGTGAATCATGCGATCCACTAGAGAAACTACACCCAGACGAGAACTGGATCGGGAACAGATAACCCGAAAAAGCGGAAAGCTGCCAATGGCACGAGGCACCATGCGCACGGGGGAGGCAAAGCGAAACTATGCAGATTGCTGAGTCAAATTTTAATTGACCACACGAGCGGGTCATAAAAGTTCGGAATTCGCTGTGAATAAAAGCAAAGCATTCGAGAAGCCGAATACAAAAAAAAATATTTGCTTAGCATGAAAAGCGAAAGTCGATTGCATGATAGCATAAACACCGACTCGCGTCGCCTAGCCCGGCTTACCAGCTTTGCGGACACCTACCTCGAGAAGAGTCATGTCAGGCCTACCCAACCCTCATAATTCACATCCTCCACTTTATGGGGTAGTTACCTTGTTATTATTACCCCATAACTACCCTTATATACCAGAGCAGAAAATAATATTTTGGAAAATAGTAGTTATAATATTTTTCATATAAATTTTTTGGGATCGTTCCTATGGCAGCTATATGATATAGTTAACTGATCCTTCTCGTTTCGACTTATATACCAGTAAGAGTATATCGAAGACCATCTACAAAGTCTGCACTAGTTTGCGTAGGAACGGACCCGCGGACGAACAATACATAACTAGGACACATGTGATCAAGAAAATATATAGGATTATGGGGTCGGAAATGCCTCACAAGTATTTGGGATACCACCAATAGCTTTTACGTAAGCTGAATATTCCTCTCATTCTCCTCTTCCCCGCCCAATGAGATTGCATTGACGGTTCCAAAGTAACATTCACGTTCAGTTCCTAGAGCACAGCACAGCAGAGCTCATCCCGCTGAGCGACGGCAACTCTATTTGGAGAACTGGAGTCGACGACGAATTAATTATCTTCAATTCATTCATTAAGAAATGTGGGTGGTGGAAGGGCGGAAGGGAAGAAAGAATGTTCGATAATGAATGCACACACACTCTTGCTCTTTTCTGCCTGGTTGTATTTCATACTACGTAACGTACTTGTATCTTATAGTACGCCCGTCCGACTCGCGTATCTCGAAAATGAATGAAAAACAAGCGTCAGTCGTGGGGCGGAAAACTGAAACGGGGCTTTTTACCGCATCCACCGTCACGAAATGTCTGGATAATAGGACAGCGATGTGTATGGTGTGCAGGGATAAGCGGGATAGGTCGCATAATAAATTATTCGCGTGACCAAATAATTTGCATTTGAGGAATTTGCAAATGTAAGAACCGAGCCGGGAAAACAGGGCTATGGATCTAGGTTCCATGAATTATAAAAGCCCTCACTACTACATTTTTCTTGTTTATGTTTATGACGTTTTTGGCTTTTTATCGGCCGCAACTTGAACTTTGCCTTGATGTTCCTAAAGTTTAGGCGAAATCCTACCGAATAAAAAGGGGAAATTCTGATTCAATGATATCATTAATTGCACGAAACAAAAGATATTTCGTTTTTGCTTTTTGTTCTGTTTTTGCGTCTAGATTTATGGGAATTTTGTTTTGATTTCGTTCGGTGTTTGTGTTGTGGCGGTTTTTGATGATATGTGATAAGTTTAAACAAAGCATTTCAAGAGCAAGGTCGAGCGATAAGGAAATAGAGGGAGGAAAATAGGTCAATATTTAATAAAAATGATTCGGCATAATTTATCTCTGTCATTAAATTTTTGTTTTTGTTTTCCTGTTAAAAAACAAGAGTTTATTATTTGCCAACCTGTAGCGGAAAGTGTTACCACACATACTCAGCCAGAAAGCTTGTCCTGCTTTCAACAAACTCTTAAAAAGTTTATAATTTTTATAATTTCGCAACATTTGCATCCCTTTAGACAGAATTTAACCCCCGAAAAAGCATTCTAAAGTAGAGGAACCGGCCAAGGAAATGCAACTACCCAATGGAAGCCAGGGACCAAATGGGGTAAAGGTAACATATTGGTGGGTTCATTATAAAAATATACAGAAAAAGTGTGTGTGGCGTGTGCCAAAATGTAGGCGTACCGCGTGTCATTAAATTTCACGCCCCGAGTAGCAGAAGTGCCAGAACCAGATATTGCAACTAGTAACTAAGTAGCTCATGAGTCGGCTTCTCCGACTTTAACCAACACGGACGGTTTGGATCATATCGGATGGAGTGTCAGAAGAGGTGGAGCTAACACACATGACATTTTATTATTACAAAATAAGCATTTACCCAACGCATATGACAGTCAATAACAGCCAGTAACAGCAACAGCAGCGCCAGCAGAATGCAAAAAATTCCCACAACATCCGGTTGAGAGCAGTAAAGTGTACACAGAGTCAGGCTACACAATAAAAAAAATATTTATATATATAAATATAATCCAAACGGAACAAATAAAACCCAGCCAGAGAAAATGCAAACATTTGCATAGTGGTTCGAAATGTATTCCAAACATCAGCGATTAAAAAATTTACAAAATATTTACAATTATATAAAATTATATAATAGTTCTCAAAAATTCATAAATATTTTTTTAATTATTTTAATATTTTAACTAAGTAGACAAGTTATTTAATTCTCATAATATTAGCTTTGTTTGATATTTTCGATTTGACATTGCACCATTCTTATTGATTTATACTCCTGCTCTAGGGGTAATAGATAAAAATGATAAAAAATGTAATCGATTTTAAAATGATTAAATTCCATATTTTATCTGTTCCAGTAATGCCAGATATAAACAAGAAAGGAAGCTAACTCCGGCCCTTGCAGATTGCAGAAGCTTGTATATTCGTTCATAATTTATCTATAGCTAATATAATATGAAGTACTTTCATATTCATATTATTATTACAGTTTAAATTTTTTTTTATTATTCTTTTTTTAATATTTTACATTCACAGTTTAACATCTTCCTCTACATTTATGGCAACTATGCGATATAGTCGTCCGATTTTTATAAAATTAAATCCGAATTGTCTATTCATTTATATGAATTTGTTACCGACTTATTTACGAGTGAGAGTGAGAGAGAAGACTGTATTCAAAGTTTCATTCAGATAGCTTCAAAACTGAGGAATAAGATTGTGTATAATCGGACAGACGGGCATGCTAGATTGACTCGGCTGTTGATGCTGATCAAGAATATATATATATATGGTCGGAAATGACCTCATCACTCCGTTGCAAACTTTTGACAAAAATTTGAATAACTCCTCGAATTAATTTTAAAAAAATATCTTCCACTGTTCCTTGCTGCTTTAGTAGGCGCGAACACTGTCCGCGTAAGTGGCTGACATTCATATGGACGTTTCTGCTCTATAATAGTCGTTGACTATAGAGTTGTGATGTGTCAAGTGGAGGAGGATGAGGGGAAGGAGTCGGAGGTTGGCGGCAAGTCACAGAGACGGCACTGTGGCACAGTGGCTGCCACCGACGCAGCTCGGATGCGTTGTGAGTCAGACCCCATGGAATGTGAGTGGCATACAAAATGTCGCATGCGGATGCGGACCGGTTCAACGCCGACAAACATGCAGCCCAGAGAGTAAGAAAACAAAAAAAAAAAACAAGAAAGGAAGCTTCGGCACGCCGAACTTTATAAAAAATTTCAGACTGCCATTGGATCGTTCATAATTTATCCATATAGTAAATACTTTCATATTCAAATTATTTTTACGGTTTTACATTTATTTTTAATTTTTTTACATTTACAGTTTTACGTTTTCCTCAACATTTACCGATCTTTCATATGCGATATAGTCGTCCGATTTTTATGAAATTAAAACTAAAATTCAAAAACAATACAAAATGCTTATATTTCAGTGTAGAAGAAGATATGTCTATATAGTGTTGTTATCTGATCCGCCCCGTTCCGACTGTCTGCAATGCTTCATTCAGCTAGCTTTAAAACTGAGGGACTAGTTTGCGTAGAAACAGACAGACGGACAGATGAACATGGCTAGATCGACTTGGCTATTGATGCTGGTCAAGAACATATATATTTTATAGGATCGAAATGTCTCTTTTCCTGCTTTGCAAACTTCTGACTAAAATTATAATACACTGCAAGGGTATTAAAAGCACTAGAAATTTGAGAGAGCAAGCACAGATATGGTCGGAGATTTTTCCTCATTTTTGTTTTGTTTTTTTTTACAGCTGCAATGCAAGCAAGTTGTGGACTCCCCGTCCGTTGGAGACTCGGAGATGTGTGCTGTGTTGTTGGTGGGTGTCGCCGGACTGCACCTCCGCCCCTACAGCTCCGCCCATAGCCTGTTAGCCGGCTTTTCCGCCGCATTCTGCTTCGCGCTGGTTTTGGGCAACAGTTACCGGCAACTCTGGCGCAGCAACAAGTTTTTTTTAGCAAGGCCTGAAGTTGTTTGCAAACAAAACACTGACTTAAATTATAATACCCTACAAGGGTATAAAAACGCTACTATGTGGCCCCCGTAACATTTAATCTTTAGGTAAGTCCCCCAGAAAACCAATTTGGACAGATTTTAAATTTAAACACCTTAAATTTGAAGACCTGAGCGTGAAGCTGTAACTTTCCTTTATCTGTTTACATTTCTTCAACCTGTTGAAGTCAACCTACGTCTCTTAGATTTCTATCATCGCCTCCACGTGTCGGTAAGTGACCACCGATGACCACCACTCGGTAAAAAATTGTTCAAAATTCCATTTACACCATCATTAATCTTAGCCAGCGATGACGATGCCATACAAAACGATATAAGATGCGATGGTGCGACTGCTGCTGCTGCTGGTGGGCAAGAAATTAACTCTTAATGATCTGTCGTCCATCCGCCATTTGTCAATTAACGGGTCTAAAGTTCAATCGATACAGGGCACATAATTCATCCCAGGAAACTGAGGACTTAATTTCAAAATAAAGGAAGGCTTAAAAACGGCTTAACTGGGCTTTGCTTAATTTCTTCATTACCTATAAATTAAAGAAGAGTATCTACATTTCCAATATTTTCACATGAATATATGTTACAATATTTCTAATAGCCATCTCCCCTTTTTGTCAAGATCATCTTTAAGAGTACCCTCTTTAAATTGCTCACACCTCTACATAACAGTCCCTAACCCCTTTTAGTTTTAAATTACTGATCAACTGGACTAATTATATATCTGATAGAAACCGCCACAAAGCGCCCAGTTCTGGACTTCCACTAGGCGGTATATACAAAGCCCATGCACAGAGGGATATACTATAGATTTTTTTAAATTTGAAGATAAATATACCTTTGAAAAATTTGAAATTAATCCCAATTGCTTTTAGATATATTATAATATTTTTTTGGATTAATAAAAAAAATTAACTTACCTTTTTCTACATTAAACTTTGCTCTGCACAGTCCATTTTCCACTTTAATTGTTTTTCGCTGTGTACTGTATGATATATATGAAATTATTTGCAGTTTGTGAATGGGCCACTCCGATCCAATGATGTCCATGATGATACTAATGACGATGATGACAATGATGAATGGAAGAGCGGGGATCCAAGTGGGGACAGAGCCGAGACACTCATTCACAAATCCAAGAGAGCTGGCGTGCAAACAAAACGAAAAAACAAAAAAAAATTAATTAGCATTTGACGAAGGGGAATGAGGTCGCTGTCGCAGTCCAAGTCAACGTCGCCTAATCGCCCGCTCACGAACCGTGCCAAGCGGATGCCACAAATTTGGGCATGTTTTGCCGTCGTGTCGCCATTTGCTCGCTGATTCATTTTGCGATTTTATGAATGAAAGATTTTTTTTTTTTGGGCTTAACGTAGTAAACGTTGGCGTAGCTCAGAGCACTCAACGGCTTCGCCATATACGGGCAAAGTGCAGAGAGTACGAGTACATCGAGAGTAGTGGCTTGGATCGGATCGCTTTGGATTGGTTTGGATCGGTTGGGGTCTCGAGAATGTGGGAGGTTTAAGTGGCTAACTACGATCTCACAACAAACTGTCATTAAGTCATATACACTTAACATTATGGTTAGTATGTGGTGGGCAGCTTAAATATCAAGAAGACGTCGGTGGATAGATCAAGACTTTGGTGTGCATTCAGAGAGCTCTTAAAACGAAACAAAATAATATACTCCAAACTAGGATTATATATTAAAGTGACAAACTAGAGAGAAGAGGGAACAACTCAAGCTTTGTTTAAGATTTTTAATTTTGTGGAAATTGTGGTGAAAACGCCCATATGGTGACTTGGTTTACTAATAAGAAGCATCCCAGAAGAAGGAAATTCTCGTTCTTAAAGAAGTTTTTTTTATATATATTTCCGGATATATTTTACAAGCTTCCTTGTAGCTTTCAAAAATAATAATCACTTTAAAACAAAGTTCCTTCCACAAAACCTGATACAGTAACTTCCCCGCCAACTTAACCAAATTCCATTGCCTAACTAGGACTCTGCCTTGAGGATAAACCTCCGCCGAACTGTTCATCCTTCACTCCAAGTGATACAATTTCAGTTCAACGATTTGCCATTCGATTGTTATGCTACGAGCTGCGACGACGAGCAACGAGTATTGGCTGTTTGTATGTCATTGGCTTTAGTGTGTCATTGCCATGCGAATTGGAATGAGATTATTTGCGTTTGTGTGTGATTTTATTCAATTGTGACCATTGTGTGTATCATGTCAGAATGCATTCACAAAATCAGCTTTTGCAACAACCCCACCTCCGTGCGTCNCAAAAATAATAATCACTTTAAAACAAAGTTCCTTCCACAAAACCTGATACAGTAACTTCCCCGCCAACTTAACCAAATTCCATTGCCTAACTAGGACTCTGCCTTGAGGATAAACCTCCGCCGAACTGTTCATCCTTCACTCCAAGTGATACAATTTCAGTTCAACGATTTGCCATTCGATTGTTATGCTACGAGCTGCGACGACGAGCAACGAGTATTGGCTGTTTGTATGTCATTGGCTTTAGTGTGTCATTGCCATGCGAATTGGAATGAGATTATTTGCGTTTGTGTGTGATTTTATTCAATTGTGACCATTGTGTGTATCATGTCAGAATGCATTCACAAAATCAGCTTTTGCAACAACCCCACCTCCGTGCGTCCGTCCATCCGTCCATTCAAAGCAATCTAATCCAAAAGCACACTCACAAATTGTCGGCAATTACGGCGAAGCGGAATCGAAATACATCCGTTCACCGATGATGACTGTCCATCTGTGTGTGGGAATCAATTGAGAATTTGCCCTTTTTACCCTTTTTTAACTGGTTATCCATAGGGTCGTTCTGTCGGTTTGTCCATTTTTTTCGCAGAATAAACAAGTAGAACTCAGAAACTATAATAGTTATATATAATAGATAGTTACCAAATTTAGTGATAAGATTCCAATGGGTAATAAGCAGATCTCAGTATCGTACACAAGGATTAATATACAAGGACACTATTTTTATTTTGCCTCTGAGCAATGTGTTTCCTAAAATTTAAAAACTATTGGATGATAAAAATGGGAGTTAAGAAAAATATATTGCTGCTTTGTTAATGCTGCTCAACTTCAACTCTGATAAATAATTTTCACCACCCTACACCACAAAACTTCGGCTACCAGATTTTTTCAGTTGAGGACACTGGCATACCTTTCTTTTTTTTTAGCACATAATATTGTATAGATTTCGGTTTGTGACATGCCGTTAGCTTTTAGTGGGACAATTTAAAGCGTAGTTTAAATTTGCAACTTGCTCTGACAGTTGAAGATAATTTACATTGTCATCATCATCGCCATCACAACAGTCATCGTCATCATCATAACCAGGCAAATTGACTGGACAATTGAGCCCAATGATTGAAATGTGGCTATAAACAGCTGTATGTATGAGTGTCGCGCAATGTTCTTTTTTTTAGAAGAATGACGAACCATTATAGTTTCAATTACCAAAGCGTGTCTATAATTTCAATCGTTTTTACGTCTGTTTCGTTATTCGAGGGCTTCTTCGGCTTCAGTTGTTGTTTATAGCTTTTTTTTTCAATCGCGAAATTGTTGTAAATTGCGATTGTTAACTTTTAAATCGCATTTGAATTCAACCCCAAAATGAAAAAAATGTAATTCAATTAAATGTAAAAATACCCAGTAGGGTTAATTTTTTGTAGGGCAAACAAGTAAACAAAAATAAATTTAATTTAATTCAAAGACAATTTAATTTTTATAAAATATAAAGGATATAAAAAAAAAACATAATTTACAGGCTTTTGTTTTGTCTGTTGTGAATTCTTCTATTTTTAGAAAGACCAAATTGGTGATTTTCGTAGATATATTGTGTGTATACAAGATTATAAATTTTTGAATAGTTAGCTTGCAAGTGCAATTCATCAGACATTTTGTTGCCTTTCACTTTCAGCATTTGACTTTCGACTGTCGGCCTTCACTGAGGTACAAAAAAAAAAAACAGGAAAGGAAGCTAACTTCGAAGTTTGTATACCTTTGCAGATTTCAATTTTATTAATTATAATATTTCCCTATCTTATATAATATCAATCAATATCAATACCGATCGTTCCTACCACAGCTGTATGATATAGTCGTCCGATTTTATGAAATTAAAAACAAAACTCTGAATTTTATCGTTATATTATATTAAATAATGGTGAATTTATATATATATATATTTTTTTTTTTCTAAAAATTTTCGAATTGTTTCTATGGCAGCTATATGTTTTAAAGTTTAAATCCAGATAGCTTCAAAACTGAGGGATTAGATTCCGTAGAAATAGACAGGCGGACATGGCTAGATCGACTCGGCTGTTGATGCTGATCAATAATATATATACTTTATAGAGTCGGAGATGCCTCCTTCACTGCGTTGCAAACTTCTGACTAAAATTATAATACCCTGTAAGTGTATAATAATTGCACACCAAAATGTATAACGAATGTGCCGGGCCAAAAGCTTTTTTGCTTTAAGACCTTCAGATCGCGTAATGCAAAAACTGTTATAATTTTTGCAAACAGAGAATATATATTTTTGGCTTATGCAAAAGTACGCAGAATTAAAAATCAATAAACAAACACACACTCGGATTGTGGAGGTGCGGTACGCTTGTTTTGGTAATAAGCATTTCCGCAACAGTTGCAATTCTCGAAAGCGATAAACAAACTAAAATAAGAAAAGAAGCTAACTTCGGAACGCCGAAGTTTGTATACCCTTGCAGATTGCAATAAGATTATAAACAATTTATCCATATCTATAATAAGATTAAAATATATTAATGGAAACCTACCAAAAATTTTCGTTTTTCATATCTATATTATATTTGTTATACAATTACAGTTTAGCATTTTTCTAATCAAAAATTGTATAAAATCAGATTAACATTAAAACACTGGGACACTTTTTCTTTAACTAAAGCATTTTATTTTTGAAATCGGATAATTGTGTGGACAGTTAGGATATACTACATAAACCAGCTTTTTTAAAAATGACTCGGGCGATTCCCTATAACTTCCATGACTGTAAATATTTATACAAAGCCCTAGACGACCGGAGTAAGGGCATGGGTTCGAGTTCCAGTTCGAGCTAGAGTGTGGAATGTAGACGATAGACGTCAGAGGAAATTGTCATTTTGTTGCAAAAAGAACACGTGTCGCTGATTAGTTAAGTGAGAAGGCCACATGAGCGAGATAGAGGGCTGCTTCTTCGGCTCGTGTGCTCTGGCTGGTCCCCCATTCACAGCCACCCCCCCAAACCCAACCCTCTTTTCGTATGGCGAACGCATCATAAAAAATTATTTAACGCTATCGCACATTTGTCAAGCCGCATTGGCTCTTTTGCGTGCCTACTTGCCTTCGCTTTTTATTATTTTTAAATGTTGCTATTGTTGTTGTCGCCGCCTTTGCCGTTGTTTCTGCGCTTTTGTTTTTACGATTATTAAATTATTAATTGAAGCATACTTCAACATCCCAAAAATTGCAATATGATCATTAATAATTTATCTATATTTAATAAAACTCTAATTATTTTTAATTCATATTCTTACAGTTTTAAATTTGTTACATGTAAAGTAAAATATTATTTTCCTTCACATTTCCCGGTCTTTTGGCAGCTATATAATACATGAAGTATGTTGAAAACATACAAATATATATTTTTTTTGCAGTTTTATGGATCCTGTGATTTAACGGATAAGCCAAAGACAATAAAATCAATAAAATGCGTAGCAGCAGAATAAAATCAGCTAGCATTTCAAAAAGTCTTTTATATCTTAGTATATTTGCTTGGTGTTGCTGAATAGGAATATATTTTATGGGATTAAAGTTGTTTTCAAATAAATATAATATAATATAAAATATATGTATAAGATAATATAAAATATATATATAAAATAATATAAAATCAAAGCTAAGCCCTAAACTTGGTATTTTCATACAATTCAACCAAAACACCATAAAAAAAATACCTGGAAAATTAAGATCGTTCGAATATTTTTTCTTCATTTCAAGATGGGTTAAACCAGGTACTACACTTGCTTAACCCTAGCAGCACTGTCTGATGATGTCCGAGAGATACCCAAAAACTCTGACGAAATTTTGGCGTAATCATAACGTGAACTCGTGATCAATGTTCGTGTGACTTGTGATTTAATCAGAAATTGTGGTACTTTATGTGCTACACATTCTATACGTATGCGAATATAAAAATAATTTCGCCACGCGGTTATCTGCAGCAGAGTGTGTTTATTTTGGTAAACATTTTCTGGTAAGTCACCGTTTTTCCACTGATAAAATGCCTAAATTATCGGTGGCAAAATTAAATTTTCAGGCCAAAACACTGACGTCATATGTATAGGATAAGAAAGACATAAAGTCAATGTGAGAGGGCGAGGCAATTGAAAAAATATATTTTAAAACAAAAAAGCTAGAGCCGTTTTCAAATGATTTCCGTTTTGGACAAAAGTCAGGCGGCGGCCTTTGCTAGGCGGATCTCTCAAACACTTTCGGTTGATTTGGTTTGTCAATATTAGCAAGAGGTCAATGGTATATTTTATGATGGCACGTGTCTGGCCGAACAGAAACGAAAGCAGCGAGCGAAATAACGAAAACAAACAAAATTAAACAATAAATAAATGACAAAAGTGGAAGAGTGGCAAAGAGGCAATAGCGCAAAAAAACAAATGGCAAACTATTAACGTGTTTGTTTACACGCCACAACAACCACAACAACATTTAAATGATTGTCATAAATTTTTTGCGCTAAAAACTGGGCGAGAAAAAAACAGTGGAAGAGAAGACCGTGTCGTGACAGACGATGACGAGAAAAGGAAGTTATTTACAGGGGCGGTTTCCCAAGAGTCCCAAGGGAATCAAACTAAGGAATCGGAGTTTTTTAAGAACAAACGTAAATGAAAAGACGCGATCGTTAAACTAATCTGGAATATAAAGAATATAAAACTTACTATTTATTTTTAAAAATTCTATAACTTGCCTAACCCCACTGTTCCATCAAAAAAATCAAAGGGTATACTCCAGCTTAATACTTAAAAAAAAAAAAAGACCCAATCTATCAACAAGACAGCTGTGCAACCTGCACACAATTCAAACCAGCGTAAAGTATGAAAGTCAGCAAAACAAAAAAAAAAACCTACACACGCGCGCTGCAAAAACACACAAAAAAAAAGCAGACACGTCGCTTCGATGATGGGTAAGCAGAATATGATATCTTGTATAGAGTCCGCGAAAGGGGGCGACGGCCTCCGCTCACTGAACATTGTATACTTTGTATATTATACATTGTATTTTGTATTTTGTAGCATTGGAATTTCGCGTAAACAACAACAGAGATGGCCTAGCGAGACGAGAGCATTGCAGCTCACTTTCGCGAGCGATACAGCAAGCAATCTGTGCGCAGTCTAAAATTGCAGCGAAATGTGATTTATCGCCGCCCCTAAACCCCAAAAGAAAGGGAACAAGAGAGAGTGAGTACCAAGATCTGAAGATCATGCCTCCATTGGGTCTTGGCCGGATCATCGCAGGTTGCCCATGGCAGCCGTCCAGCTCTGTCCATTCATTGATGTCTTACATATGGTAGCAAAAGATTTCGCGTGCGGTCGAACAAAAGTGGAGCAACACGTGGAAGGGAAGAAGAGCAGGAAGGGTAGGAGCTAAACTGGGTCACTATTTACTTTAAAACAATTGAAAATAGGACTATATGACCTTACCAATTTCTCATGATATCGATTAAAATCTAAACTAGGTCTAAAACCAATAAATTTTGCTATACTAAAATTTCACTAATTGTTAACAGAGTTTATTATAAATGGTAAAACATTTAATATGAAACATATTAATTTTGCTTAGTATATTAGATATTTTAGGATTCCCCTATGTGAGTAACATTTTTTTTATAAAAGTGTTGTATTTGTTTGCCCACGAGTGTTTGCGTCCCTCAGTCTGGCCCCGCCTATCTCGTCTGGCTGCCCATATGCTTGTGTTTACATTCGACATCAAAACAGATGGCCAGACTTCAGTGTCGCATGCCTGAGGGACAAGGGGAGGTGACGCGTAGCACCGCTGGGTAGTTCATTTACAAGTGGTTATCCGGCTGGCGGCGGCGCTTTCTATTGATCAGCCAGTGAAATACGATATGGGAACACACACAGATGGATTGCCAGGGGTCTGAGCCAGAGCAGAGATAGGGGATGTCGATGAAGAGTCTGTACGTGCGGCCAACGTGACGTATGAGTGATGCTCGAAGGAATGCCTTGAATAATGCACACCCTGCGTATGAGTGATATCTACGTAGCTTTTACTCGATTGCGTATTTTGTGAATACTCAAAATAAATAGCTGTGCGTAAGTGGGGTAGGAATATTTTTAAGTTGGCACGTGTAGGAATTGTCAAAAGAAAAAGTTTTAACGCAAAAACATTAATGAATGTGATTGTAGGTTCGCCATGGTAAATAAAAATATTAATAAATTCTATAAGGAACCCTAAGAGATAATAATCTAAACCAGAGGGAGAAACTACCACCAACGAATAACAAAGTAGTTCCTTCAAAAACTCAAAAACAAATAGCATTTAGCTGCAGCCACGAAAATTATTTAAAAATTTGCAAAGCCAAAACAGAAAACTAAAATAAAATTTCCACCGAAAACGCATAAAAGTGCTTTTGTTAATTTTGCTGTTTTTTGCTTTAAAATGTTTGCTTAAAAACACCGAAATACTACAAAACACCGACCAGCACAGAAAAACAGAGGGCTAGACCGGGCAGGGAATAATATACATTTCGAATTCTTCGGCAAATAGCAAGTGATCGAACAGAAGAATGATTTATGCAAACATAACAAGCGCCGGTGAGCTTTGATTTCAGCTGTTCAATATATTCCACATAAAAAACAACAAATAAGCAAGAAAGGAAGCTAACTTTGGCACGACGAAGTTTGTATACCCTTGCAGATTTCACTTGCATTAATTATAATTTATCCCTATCTAATATAAAATGAATTACTTTCATATTCATTTCATTTACCGATTGTTTGTATGACAGCTAGTCGTCCGATTTTAATGAAATTTAAAACAAAATTCTGAAATAATATGCAAACATAACAAGCGCCGGTGAGCTTTGATTTTATCTGTTCAATATATTCCACATAAAAAAATTAAATAATTTAAAAAAAAAAACATTCCGCAATTACGTCATCTGTTGCCCCTCGAATGGCGTTCACGTGCGGTCAAGTGATCGCGCCATGTGCCAGTCACCGGCTGGCGGATTCCCCCTCTGTTCCCTTGAAATCGAAGACGGCGCCACCCACTGAATTGCGATAAAGCCACAAATGAGTTAAGTAAATGTTTTCGCCAGATTCGATCTGTTTTTGCTTTTCCTCAGAAGTAATAACGATCTGAGAATGTTAGTCGATGGCACCGCCTACAAAACAGTACCAAGTGTATTTCGACTAAAACCACAGAAAGCTGAATGAATGGTTGTCACACAACAATTTTGGAAACATTTGTAAAGCCAGGTAATTTTTATAAAATAATCTATATTATCTATTTTGTAATCAATGAGTTTAAAAATATATTTATCGTAAGCTTATAACAGACAAGAATGAAAGCTGACTTCGGCACGCCAAAGTTTGTATACCCTTGCAGATTGAAGTTGGATTATTAATAATCCACACGTATAGTATCCATATCAAGTATAATATGAACTATATATGTATTTTTTTTATATCCGTATTATTTTTAGTTTGAATTTACAGTTTTGCATTTCCCTCTACATTTAGCGATTGCCCCAATGGTGGGGTGGCTATACGAACACTAATGGGTCGGATATGACTCCTCCATTGCGTTGCAAACTTCAGACTAAAATTGTAATACCCTGCGAGGGTATAAAAACTAGTTTACTTTAAAGCTTTGTTAGAAAACTAATACAAGTAAATAATCTATTGCAAGAGCTGTTCCCTCCGCTGGAGGAAATTTCACAAGCATTCCAAATTCAAAGTCGGGGAAGAAATGTATTAATTTTAGATTCATCAGTTTTAGTCGCTGATTGCGATTCGAACAAAAATAAATTCCATGTGATGACGCGTGCCCAAGTCACGCACTCATCAGGTGGTGAAGACGAGCAGAACATTTTTTTAGGGTTTTTTCTAGTCCCCAAAGGCGCTGAAACTAAGCTTGAGATGACTAGAGTTAATCGCATGATCACAGACGACGACGACTTACCCCTGCGAAAAGTTCTTTCACCTCGCGCGGATTTTAGTTTTAATTCTTAATTGTTCCATAGTTTGGCGATCAGCGCTACATACCCGGGGAGATTGTCAATGCTAGCGGATAGATTAGGGCGACGTGTTGATAAGGGGGTGGGCTCGGTAAGAAATATAAGCCAATTTATTTTCGCGTGCTCCAACAGGTATATATTCTCCACTTGAAAGGCGACGGACCTCTTTCTTTCACCATCATTCCTTCATAAATGCCTTTTGCCCTAGCAGGGTATTATAAAATTATATATCTACTCTAATATATTACCATAGGAACGATCGTTAAATGTAGAACTGTAAGTGTAAAAAAATGTAAAAACAAACAACACTGTATTAATAATATAAACATGACAGTGTATACAAATTTAATTTATATTATATTATATATGGATAGTTTTTTTTGATCCAATTGCAATCCGCAAGGGTATAAAAACTTTGGCTTGCCGATGTTAGCCTCTCATCTTGATTTCCCTGATAATACCAATGAAGCAGCAACGCTTGTATACAATTCCATTACCTTTCTCACCGTTAAATTATTTAATAAATTATTCCTTTTATTTTATTTGTCAGTTTTTTTTTTTTTTTGCACCTGTCGAGGCAAAAAATTTATAAATACACTTTTCTAGTGTCTATGGGTTCGTATTTCTTTTTTTTTTTTTTGGGATTGTTCGTGCTGATAATCCCAATCAAGCCAGTTATAAGTTGACTCAAGGTCAGCAGTTGATAAGGAAAATTTGTGAAAGGAATGCAATGCGGCTATATTTATTAACTGATTAAATAATCGAGCTGGGAAAACCAAAAATTATGAATGGATATAGTAAATGTAAAATGCTAAGATTTAAATCAAAAAAGCTAAAATCGAGAGGTGCATTAAGATAGAGATTACCGTGTTTTTTTATTTATTTATTTCAACAAATAAATTGGTTTGCAGCACTGTGAAGGATTCATTTTCTATAAAGTATATATATTATTGATCAGCACTGCGTTGCAAACTTCTGACTGAAATTATAATACCCTGCAAGGGTATAAAAATCGGTCGACTATATAGTACGAAGACTATATTCGACTATATTTTCTTAAAAACCTAAAAACTCTTTGTTGACATATGGTGAAATACAGCAATTAACAGAGTGAAGGCAGTCATAATCATATTAAATCGGCGGCATGAAAACGTAATGCGAAGTTTTATTGATCAAGCGCAAATATCGGCAAATAAATTCAAAATAATCTGGCAAATCTAATAATAAACTTAATTGACACAAACTTGTTTCAAGAGTTGTCAACTCTGTCTGATTTCATAACCAAACCAGAATCCATTTCCATTTCCATTGATACATCTATCCCATCAGTAATTGATCGATTCGAATTCTTGGGTTCGAATTCCCTATGTTGCGCCCATTGTTTATGTTATTAACACAACAAACAACCACTTAGTTGCGAAAATGATTTCAAGTATTTAATGGGGTTTAAAAATAAACATCAAAGCAAGAAGGACGGCGTCGGACGGAAGCGCAAGTACATAGAGTACGAGTGCGAGCACCAGAGTGGCCAAAAATAAATATTGAGTTGGTTATTTTTAAGCCAAAAAGCCGCGTATCCGTTCGCCAATTGCACGGCTACAATGTTAATTGGCAGCGCTCGAGCAGATCA